>CBVK0103409443.1:0-13366 GCA_900067695.1 Picea abies | reverse complement strand
AACTCCCGAGTTGCGATTTCCCGAAGTACCGTGAGCCGTTGATCACAGCGAACAGGTGGCACGAATCCAGGGCTTCGGAGTTTCGGGGTTCGGGGTTTGGTGGTGCATGAGAATTGTGTTCGCGTGACATGCGAACTCCCGAAGTCCGAATTCCCGATATCCGAAAGGAAGAGCATTGACTCTTCGGGCCCGAGAAAATCAGGAGATCCTGGTGGGAGCAGTTTTCTCGGTGAGGGGCAGGTTGCGTCAGAGTGGTAACAGAGCCAGATTTCATCTGTATATTGCAGGTGAAGGAGGACAGGGTTGCTGAGAACTCTATGGGGACTTGCTTGCTAGAGGTAGCAGTCCGTAGACAGTCATTTGGAGACTGTGAGAAGATGAAGCCGAGCACTCAGGATTTCTGGAGTGACAGCAACCGATCTGTCGAGAGAACAGATAGACACAACAAAATGGCTACTGAAGGCCATAGGAAGAAAAGCAAGGTAGAAAAGCTTGCCGAATGGGATGAAGAAGAGACTCGAAAGCTCTATGAATTAAAGGCAGACATAGAGAAGGTGGAACTGCGGATGCGGCAGGATAGGAGGAGGAGACGACTGTGCGAATTGCCAATGGAGAAGGCAAAAGCGAAATGGCCAGTCAAGCAGCTGATGGTCATAAGACAGCGTAGGCTGTTGAAGAGATGGCTGAGGTATGCTGAGAACCTCAGGGCTACAGAAGAAAACATGGTTTGTTACTGTTGGCCAGAGACAGGGAAAAGTCTCGATGGTGGTGATGATTGGGATAAGTTGGAATCAGTTGATGGTTTCAAATACTGCTGGTTGGGCAGAAAAGACGAAATTCCAGCTTGCCAAGAGGGCAACGAATTGGGATTAATTGAGGATCTCAAGGACTGTCGTGAGGACAGCCAAGGAATTTCAAACGGCCAACTCCGCATTGATCAGAGATCTCTGTGAGGTCTCGGAGACTGCCAGGAGGGCAGTGAAAGCATTGAGGACTGCCAGGAGGGCAGGGAAGAAATTCCAGTTTGCCGGGAGGGCAACGAATTGGGATCAGTTGAGGATCTCAAGGACTGTCGTGAGGGCAGCCAGGGAATTTCTAATTGCCAGTTGGGAAAGGAAGCAGAAATGGGATCGGCTGAAAATATCGTGGATTGTCAGGAGGACAATGAGGAGACTTTGCATTGCCAGCTGGGCAATGAAAGGAGATCAGGTGAAGATCTCAAAGACTGCCAAGAGGGCAGCGGAGGCGTGTTAAACTGCCAGGAGAGCAGGGATGAAAAATTGAGACTGTCTGAGAGTCCCTTGGACTCAAGGGAGAGTTCAATTCAGCTAAGGTTGTTGATGAAGATGGGATCGGTTGATCTCATGATCTGCCAGGGGAGCAGCAGTGACAACATCCCATATTGCCAAGTGGGCAGGGATGGACAGATGAATTCGGATCAGCCAGAGGAGCTGACAGAGCAAGTGGGCTCAAAGAAGAATTTAGATCAGCAGATGTAGCTGACAGAGGAGGAACATCAGAATGATCTTCTGATGATTGGGGGAATTGAATTATTCCTACCATCTGCCCAGGAGGAGGCCAAAAATTCTGTTGTACATGCAGCAATAGCAGAGCAGTCACAGTTGGAGATGACTGTCAGAAAAGAAAGGAAATTGGAGCAGGTATCTGAGACTGCCCAAGCGGATGAAGAGAAGAATGAGTGTTCTGAGGAACAGCTCAATGATTTCAGCCAGCAAGTTGAAAGAGCTGTAGCATCGAGGCTAACAGCAGAAAAAGAAAAAGAAGAAGAGGAGCATTCTGAAGAATGGCTTGACATCTTCAGCACCGAAGCTGAAAACAATGCAACATGGGAGGTTGCAGAGGAAGAAAACACAGACAACATATGTTTGGTTGATCTGTGGGAACAGATGGAAGCCCTGGAGGAAAGGGTAAAAGTGCAGGGCATGCACATCCAACGGGTAAAGTTGGAGACAGATGAAGGCGTGGGAGATCATGATGATCTTCCAAATGGCCAAAAATTTTTGCAGCTGGGGAGACCGCAAAAACTAAACCAGCCACTGGAGCAGCTGGATGAAGCGATTAAGGACATCAGAAGGCTGATGTTGAGGTCAGCGCAGACTACCAGCGAGGAGCAGCTGGGCAGAAGGAAAGCAGCAGCAGCGCAGCGGAAGCAGCAGCAGCAGAATGGAGCATATGAAAAGCTCCAAAGACTTGTTTGGGACCCAGGTGGATTCCAACCGTTCAGAGAGGAAGCTCATGAGCAAGAGCTCATGATTTTTGCAGCTGTGGAGTATGATGCAGGAGCATCTCTCCATGCCACTCCGTCAACCACGTCAGCGCACACTCATTCATGTGCTGAAAGGGAGGCACAGCCTCATTTTTGAATTTGAATCAACTGGATGGAAGCACCAACTTCTTGACTATTCCAGCACCAACTGGATGGAAGCACCAACTTCCAGTTACACAGGCTCCAACCTGCATAACATAGAACACCTGTTCTCCCTAGCACCACCCTGCCACCCTATTTTCTCTGGCTGCAACCAGATGGAAGCTACAACTTCCTATGCTCAAGCACCCACTTGAACTTCTGAGGACAACATTCCTCCCGAGCACCTCCCAACCTCCCTAAAATATTAATGGTTAAATACACATTCAACTTTACAGATAAATCAGTTCTTACCAGTCTTTCTTTGTTCTTTAATTCTGGTCTTTTGTTCACTGTTCTGCTACTCTTCTCTTATTCAACAGGTTTTCTCTGAATCATGTCTTCTGTCATTCTGCTATGCTTCTGGTCTGTCCATCATGTTGCTCTTCTTCTTTTCTCGTTCTGCACAGTTCCTTCACATCTTGCTATTCCTCTACTCATCTTCTTTTTCTTACTTTTTACACATTTTTCCTTCAGAACGATCACCCCATTCGGTATATTTCATTTTCTTTTATACACCTTTCTTTGACGATTCTACTTCCCCTTCCAATGGGAAATCCAACGACATTTGTCTTCGCAACTGAAACGCTAACCAATTCATCATTCTCAGTCGGTTTTGCTTAACGGATTTACAACTGAAGAGTTAATGATTGAGTAAGAACAGCAACCCTTCGATCAAGGTTTGATCCAACGGTTCAGATCAAATCGGGATTTCACTCATCACGATTTCGACATTTGCGATGTCAATTTTCACAAGTCCTCCAGACTCGCGATTCTCCGATTCCCGATGGCTCCTTTCATACGTAAGCCCTGCTGGCTATAGCCCTTGGCCCATAAGACCGTCAACACATGACCTCAGTCAAACATCACATCGGGGTTTCGACATTTGTGATGACATAATGTTTGTGTCCACGTGATTCTCGATTTCCCGATTCATGATTTCCCGATTCGCGATGCGCTTCAGCCCTCCTGGCTGAGCCCTGGTCCACGTGACCATTATTCGTGACCGTAGCTTTATCCTGTCGAGGCTACGGGGGGTTTACAGTGATAATGTGATGCAGGAGCATCTCTCCATGCCATTCCGTCAACCATGTCAGCGCACACTCATTCATGTGCTGAAAGGGAGGCACAACCTCATTTTTTAATTTGAATTCAATGTAAATTAATGCCTTAGGCTGGTGAGCCATGAATGCCATGCCTTTGCACAGGCTGTAGATAAGATAGGCATTTATTGTAGATCTGCTGAGATCTAGTTCTGGATAGTAGACTAGACAGCCATTGATTGTAAATCAATAGGGTAGGTAAAATCCTGGAGGGAAGCGCTAAGAGCACCTCAGGTAAAAGAGATCGCGAGATATAATTTTGAAAAGAGGGGGATACATGTAGACAGAATGCATGTAGAGATGAGGAGAGCTCGAGAACACCTTTTAAAATATACAGGCATTTGCCATTATTAATACAGAGCAGTTTTTCCTGCATTTTCTGTCATTATATGCATGTCTGTATGTGTGTGTTCATTTCTTGCTGCAATCGTGTATTGTTATCATGTATTTGCAGGGAGTTGGTTTGATTTCAGGTGTGAGAGGTCTTTGAGGGTTCATGCCATGAGGGCGTGACAGAGTGTTGAGACTCTGAATCCCAGTGCACAGAGGTGGCACTTCTAAACTCATGAGGAGTCAGACAGAGACGTGCTGAGGCACAGATTGAAGTCAACAACTCAGGAAGAAGACCTTTGAAGTTGCTGAACACCTCAAGAGGCAAGGCAGTGTAGCTGAGACACGGTTGTAAACAGAATCTCTGAGGAGTTCTGTAGAAACTCTACCTGGAGGGTATTGAGCGCGTGTGAGGAGGAACTCTGCTGTGAGTTCGAGAAGACCAGAATTCTGTCGAGGATTCTGAGGAGCTCTGTCTGGAGGACGTCGAGCGAAGTGCATTAGTGCACAGAGATAGCGAAATTGTTGGGTGTTCCGTGCCTGAGATACTCCGTCAGAAGGGCGTTGAGAGGGTGCACAGATAGCTAGGAGGAAGGACTCTGTGAGTTCTATCATTTGAAGGAAGTATCCACCGAGGGAGCTTTCATTGGGTTACTGAATACCCAAAAGACTCAGCGAGGAGGTCGTTTGAGCTAAAGGATAGCCGAAGGCATCCATGTTCTTCATTTGAGGGAGAAGAAGGGACAAATTCCCCAAGGGGTCTGAGTATTTACGTAAGCTCAGGAGAGACAACACCTTGGTTGCTGGAGCAAGAGAGCCTCGAAGGTATTATATTCTCCACCTAGGGAGGACAGAAAAAGGGGCGAACTTATGTAGAGGTCGAAGCCACAGGAGAAAGCTCAGGAGGAATAGTTCCTTGCAGATAGTGTGGAACTCTACTTGGAGGGATTCGAACCAGAGAGCTTCGAAGTGCATGGAATCCTCAAAGAGGAAAATCAACGGTCGAGATTCGCGTAGCAGAATCGCGAAATCCCGCTAACCGTTCGATCAGGGAGAAGCTGTGCGGGAGTTAACCCTTAGGCGCAGAAGGGAGCTAGCCATCGGATATTGACGTATCGGGCTTCAGCATTTGACGAGGCAAGAGTTTCTTTCTCATTGGAATCGCGAGTCGTGATTTCCCGATTTAACGGGAGCCATTGATTTGAGCAGGGACACGTGGCGTAGGATCCCTGTGGATCGGAGTTCGACGTTCGGCATTCCTGGAGGCAAGGGCTCAATCCCTTTGAAATCGCGAGCGGCGATTTCCCGAATCGACCTGAGCCGTTGATCGGAGAGAGGACACATGGCGGAAGATCTGGAGGAGTCGGGATTCGGGGTTTTGCAGGGTCTGTGACCTTGTGTATCAGGAGGTGCGAACTCCCGAAGTGCGATTTCCCGAATTCCGAAAGGGAGATCACCGAAAGGGAAAACTATGGGTAGGAGAACTCCCGAGAGGAGTTGAAGAGCATTGATTCTTCAGGCCTGTTGAAGAAGAAGGTCCTGGTGAGAGCAGGGGGTCCGTTCGTGAGGGTTGCGGCCTGACGGATCTCTTTGCGTCATAATGTACCTACGCCCTTTGGACCCGCGATATGTCGATCCCCGACTTCCTCTATACTCCTTACACCTGTCCTTCACCGACTCCTGGTCATTTCTGGATCTGACGGTTCAGATTCATTCTGGATTCAACGGCTGCAATTACATCGCGATTTCGGAGTTTCTATTGTAGTGAGTTCTTGACATATCAAAGTCCCAATCGTCGATGTCTCTGCTGACGTCACACGTGGTTTGACACGTGTTAGGTCCTGCCACGTGTCACTCTGATTCGTGAATTGGATGAGCTTAAAGTGTTAGATCTGCCTAACACCTGTCATCCTTTGATTGTGCCACGTGTCCCTGGGTGACGTGGTCTACCGACGTGAGTTGGATCAATGGTCTATATCATATGTTGATCTGATGGTTCAGATTCAGTCGGGATTTCGCATATCGCGAAATCGAAGATTTCGTTGTAGAGTGAACTTTGCATTATGAAATCCCGATCCCCGAATTGCCGATGAGGCCTCCTAGCTGCCACGTGTCCATACAAATGAACGGTCTAGATCCCTGCTTGGTTTTAATGGCTGCGATTAAATCGCGAAATCGCATATCGCGATTTCGGGGTTTTCAATGTTAAGTGTTCTTTGCACTTTGAACTCGCGATCCCCGAGTCTCCGATGAATTTATCTCTCTCACAGCTTCTACAGATCTGACGGTCCTGGTTCTTTCGAGAAATTTGGATGGGATGCAACGGTCACTGACTCTTCTTCCTTTTTCCTCTGTAAGCTATTTCTATGCGCGTTTTCTTCAAGGATGTTCCTCCTGATCTTTTACTTCCAAATCCCCACGGGGTTTTATCCTTCTTATCCTATTGTCTCTACTATTGCCATTAATGACAACAACCATCATTGCATTCTATCCACTGAATTTGCCAACAAGGGAATATGGGGACACCTAGGAGAGATTATAGGAATGCTTTTAGGTGGGTGAGGGAAAAATGAGTAATTAAATAATTAATGAAATTAATTTTTGGTGCAACTAGGGGGATGGGTGACATGTGTATGGGGTAGATTTTCCTGAAATAAATAAATGAAAATTAAATTAAATGAGAAATTGGGAAATAAATCACTTAGAAACTCTATATAAAGGATGGAAGAGGAGGAGTATGGATCTCCTCTATTATACACAACATTACACTGTAAAATTTTAGACTTGACTGACTTAGCTTGTGGGAGTTGGGATACCCAATTCAGTGAGAAGTGGTAGCTTGGCCTTGCGAGGCAAGATGGGAGCTAGATGTTCTCTAGTTTAGTGTGTGTGGCCCCTTTGCGGCTCGGGGGGATAAGGGGGAAGAAGAGTGCCCCTTGCATTGGCTGGGAGGTACCGATGAAGTCTCATTGATCAGAAAGCAGGAGCTGCATGGAGCGTGTGGGACAAAAACTCAGAGCGGACGACTTGGGCTATGGTATACTTACTTTTATTTTGCTTGGTAGATTATTATGACCTTATTATTTCATTTATTTACTTTTAACTGTGTATAGAAGGTGTTTGACTCAAAATTTTAATTAAGAACTTAAATTTCCCATAGCCTTAAGCTCATTGCTTGAATGAACTCCCTTGTCATTCAACCCCTAAATGTTGTGACTGTCCTATTGGTTTTATTAATTTGTTGTGAAGAGTTGTGCCCTTACTTGGTCCTCATCCCTAGTTCATCATTCCACACCTGAGCAATGGCCCAAGAGCTGAATCGACGGTCATCACTTCGGTGCATAACAACCTATAGATTCAAATGTTGTTCTTTTTGTGCGTGGATGATGAGCGAAGGATTGTTGCCCAAATGTCTACCCCTGTTGATTGTTCCTGGATGAATGATTGTCTTTGCGCCCTCCTTGTGAATGATTAACTCCTGTGACTGATTTTTTATGGATGTGATCTTATACTGCCCTTTGTTTTTCTTCCTCGAGTCATCGCCTGCATCTTGGGAAACAAATTTTCACTTGAATGTCTATGTTTCTTTCAATGCTAGGTCTACGTTTATTTAAATTATATGGCTGTGATTTTATGATATTTGAAAATTTATCTAGATGTTTGCATTCCTTTATTTTTAATAATAAAAGATAGGAAAGTTTACCAGCGTCTAGTTGAAATCATTTTACTAATGATCAACATTTTTATTGTGTCCCGATTTATGTTTTTTTATTGCGGAATAACCATTTAATGTGTACCGTGTTTATTTTGTTGTTCTGTTGAATCAAACCTTCACCTACATTTTTGGTGAACCCCAATTTACCAGCATATTTCATCATGATGCACCTTCATTTTAATGTTGATGACATGAGAATATAAAAGTACATAATTATTCTATTAGCACAGAGATGTCACAGTTGAATTAGATTAATTATCAGATAGTAATCTTGATTTATTTGACAATGATATATAAAATTAATTCCTATATTGCACAGCGATATGATGTTGGCAACAACATTGTAATAGATGACATTATGTTTGTAAAACACCACAAACTTTCATGATAACACCCAAGAAATTTATGCTAAAAGTCGGCGATCTTGAATTACACAAAAAAATGAAGTGTTGGGCAGTGAATGATAAAACCCAGCTAATCGTTGGCAGGAATGTTCTCTACACAATGATAATTAATTATCAGGTAGTGAGGGTGAATTACACAACAACTTTAGAGGTAATGGCAGTGAACCGATTACACTGTTTCCAACGAATTTAATAAATTCTGAGTTTAGCATGAACCCTAGGAGATATCCTTATGGATAGTAAATTTCTATGAGCAGTCTCTTTGTTTTTCTGTGTTTTTCCCTTGAGGAAATAGTCTCTGTGTCCTTCCCGAAACCACCTCAACATTTTTCTTTTTAATCTGAAAGGAATTAATTGATGAGATGTTTTTACAGTCGTGTTTCCCACCTCAATGCTCAATCACTGAACTTCCAATCGCCACTTGGATGGATCATGCTGATTGGTAGTGTTTCCATTTTACTTTTCTCGATTAAATGTACTTAGAAGGGATAACTACCTTCTCATTTTTCTTGGCAATTTGCTAATGAAAGATACAATAAATTGTATTATCTTTTAGGCAATTTATTATCTTGAAGTTTTGGGGTGAATCGTTGCATCCATTACTATGGAGTCACTTCATGAGAATAAATGTTTATATTAAATTTAAACAATTAAATAAATTTCATTCTCTGGGATTGTCAAGTGATTAATACCGTCATCATAAGGCATCTTGTGAATATTTCAACGAGGAAGAATATATTTTACTTAGGTTAGTCCTCCATCGCCTATGTTTTGTTACCTAATTCTTCATAGCTCCCCATTGTTTCTTTCACTTTTGTCCTTATCAAGTTTTCTATCCTTCCACTGAGTAATGCCTTGAATGATGGTGGTTAAGGTTGAAATTCTAAAACTGTCTTGTTTTAAGGCTTAACCTTGCACTGGAGTGAAGCATATTAAGGAATAATAAGGTTGGGGTTAGATCTTTGGGATTTGCGAAGGGATGGAATTATAGTTGCATTGATTATAATAACGTAAGTGGTTTTGGAATGTAATAAAGACTCTTGATTATGAAGTTGTTGAGCTCTTGTTTTATCGAGGTATGGGTCATGATTAATGGAGAACCTTGAATGGGAAAGGTGTATGCATAATTGGATTAACGATGATTTTTGTTCTTGACTTATGATGGAGATCCCTTGCCCAGTGGATGTTATAACAAAAGGATACTTATAGATTTAGATGTCATGCACCCTTGGATCTATGAAAATTACCTTGACCTAGATCTTAGACACTGAGCATAATGATTTTATGTCTGGAACATTAGTCGAGGATTGGGACTTCTTACTCTTCTAAATTTACGTCAGGTATGAATGGTTGTGGGTATTTCTCTATCACCTCCATTTAATGTTGCTTATGGTCGATTTCAATGTCGGTCATTGCACACCTTGGGTATGTTGATGTTTAAGTGTTTAGAATGTGGGTGTTATGGATGCAGTTGAATCCTAATGCCATGCCTTAAATTACTAGCATGCTTGCCACAATGTTATTGTGTGGGTTCCTTGTTTAGAGTAATGGAGCACTTGATCGTTAAGTGAATTGTTAATATGGCTAAGGAATTGGGTGTGTACCTTGTAATTGATGTTGGTAGTTGATTCGGTAATGCCTCAGTGTGTTTAGTCACGTGCTGTAGAAGTTTCTAGTTGTTGGTCATCTAAGCCATTGTGTCAAGTGGGTAGTCATTTTTATCTGTCTTGTGATTATCACATGATTCACTCAGTTGCATGAGGTGTTAGTGTGCTAATTCATTATTGTATGTTTCCTGATCTGAACACGTTGTGTTCATCATCAAGTTGTTTTGTTTAACTGTTGGTGTTTCTTCCTTCCCATCTAAACAAAAAAAAATTTACTTGTTGGCGTTACTCATAGTCGTAACGATTGGGCTTGTTACACAGGGATAAATTTTTCAAGTGGAAAATGAGGAATTTGACCAGTAGCAGCCCCTAAAAATCAGGGTTTGTGAAGTTGCAAAAAATCCAAAAGAGGGAAAATACCTAGGCACAAGATGCTCATGATATACAACATATGTGAGTAGGAAAGACACTAATGAGTATGTTAGAGAGAGGATATCACTTGTTGTTATGAAAATTGGTTGGGTGTGAGGTAAGGAGATTTTTTGATCTGAAAGGAGGACTGTAGCAAAAGAGGATCATTGGAATTCACCCTTATGGACTCATGGTCAGGCTAGGGGGGTGAATGGAGAAAGTATTTTGGTTTTTCTTTTCTATGATTGGGTGGAACTTGGCTATTCCATTTGTGTTCCAGCATCGATTTCAGATATGTTTCTTCTACCTATTCTCTTGATGAATATTTTATTGTGTATTAGCTGATAGGGATGAGATGAATCTGTGATAATTATTTATTTATTTTAATATACTCTCTGAACATAAATAGTAAGGAACATGTAAGTTATATATGTTTCTTGATATTCAGACTGTATTGGTAAATAGGATTGTGGAAATATGTATAAGCAGGTGTAAATTTTTATTGAAGTTTGTCATAGGTTTTGACTAAACCTTAAGTGTAGACCTATTCCTATAGGAAGTTCTTGTGTATGTTTTTACATGTATCCGAATATATATATATATAGGATATGCATTCAAGCTAAATAGAATAGAAGTATTTGTCTGTTAATCATAACCTTTACCTTGTATGTATGTGTGTGTGTGTGTGTGTATTCAAATCAAGGAAAATTGGATTGTTGCAATACCAAACGAAATTATGGAAATGAATACAAAATATATTTATATATCGTGGCACGTATAGATACATGGAGCTCCATAAACATACAATATACTCATACACAGAAATATTTTATCGATCCTTGAATCACATGAGATTGCAAGTAAACTTACATTGATCAGACTTTACCAAAGGCATATAAAATTAGAGTCCTTTTTACATTACATAAAACCCATAAAAAAATATTTTATGGTATATAATACATGCTACAGAGGTTGTTCAATACTTAACATTATTCATTTGTTCTCAGAAAATCTGTGTGTTCATTAATATTAAAATGATAGATGATCTATTTAGCCAGAGTCTCCTGGTCCAAACTATTACAACAGAGTACCCTAGGGTAAGTACCCAGTACCAATAGAAAACTGAAACTGAACTTTTTAATTAAAACGCCAGAATCGGAACTCGAATACCTTTTTTGAGCAAGGCGATCCACTTGATTCATTGCCTGTGAATTGTTTAATTTTGCAAAGAGAAAGAGATAGGTTTAGTTAACTTTGTTAAAGTAATCAAAGGAAAGTAAGTATTAACTATCAATTAAATGAATGAAACTTAGATTTATGTGGAATAAATGCGATCCTCCACCGGCGTTGAAGAAATGACCTGTCCACAATCTAAAGGGGAGGAGTGGACCCAGAAATGGCTAATGGGTACCCTTGCAAGGAAACAAGGCCCTATCATTTAGTTTGATAACCGAGAGAATATAACTATATACTTCAGAATGTAAACAATAATTTATACATTGCTAAATATTTAATATATTTCAGAACTAGAATATTAAAAATGCACATAGTATAGTCGCATGCCCCACATAGGTGCATACTACCCAATTCATAAATATAGACAAGGTTACAGAACATTGTTCCATATATATCAAAAACTTATGAATTATTGATCAGTAAACTCAGACAATATCACTAGTCTAATCTCATTTTAAATAACACATTACAAAGCTACTGTAATTGCTTCTTCCATCAAGAATAGTATGTCCAATGGAAGAGAACTACACATGGATTATGGGTACATATTTTACTATTTCCTTTACACAGAAGGAATACAAATAGGACAAGCTTAAAACACATATTAGAAGAACAATGAACTTAGGGAAAATTCTACACATGATGTATAAACTCTGAAGAATTTAGCTATTTGCACCGAGAGAATTCTTGTGACCTTAATAAATTCTTGTATTAATTATGTCAGACATGCATAGAAAGTATCACATGCCTACCACTACATGCATGCATTTTAGCAAAGAAAATGTCTTTACAAACATAGGGGACATTTTCCTTTACGATTATACAACGTAAATGTTAAAACCAAATAAATCACAGTAAATCCAGGGAGGTGTATTCTCATAATTTGGGAATTCACACCTCCCTGCCTCATTACGAATGTAGGCGATATCCAATATATCATAATACACAAGGAATAATGATATATAGTTACACATACAAGATGCCATAAGTGGATTTAAGAGTCATTGTAGAGGACCGAAGCAATATTTAACCAAGAGAGTTGTCAGGTGATAGGTATGCCATGCACAACTTAAGTCAAAATAAGGACATAAACGATAAACAGAAGACCGGGTTCATGGTATAAATTCTTGCAGAAAAACCCCTAAATTTTTTTACTAGACAATTCTTGAACCAGAAAGATAAAATCACTTGTATAAACTTCAGACAAATCCACAATGAAAACCATGAGTAGAGGGTGGGCACACTCACGGGAAAAATGGGTATCGTAAACCACCATGAGTTGTGGATATATATTACGCATAGCATGGATGGAACATATTCATAAGTTAATTGACAATGGAAGAAGAGCCTCAACTGGGAGTGGTAGGAGACAGTCACAAATACAACTAACTTTTCTGAACTACCACATATACTATAGGATAGATTCAGTGATAGAGTCTTTTTGTGGACTTACCTAGTAGAGGAGGAAACCAGTCGATCTTATGCCCTTTTAATTTCCTTACACAGAACAGTATCACTCCATGTTGTCGGTCTTACACAAAGAGAAACGTTATAGGGTTTAACGCTGGGTGTTTTTGCAAAATTCATAGAGACAAAGGAAAAATGATGCATTAGTTACCCTAGGATCCTTAACATTGTAGAATAATGGCGAAGGGATGTTTTGAGTACTCTGGCCATGTGAATAAACATGCATGGCTTGTCCACATTGGACATGAGAACCTAGTAATCAGTATCTTATAGAACACTCATAATATTTCGACCAGAGAATTAATGGTATTCATGGACAAGACTTAATTTCACATTCAAACAAATTTCCATAACATGGTTAGTAATAATCCTTGTCACCAAGTCAAGTGGGTTCTTGTGATGAGTAATGAATTTTTAGGTTTGAATTAAAAGTGCGTCCAGGCTTAGTGTTACGACCTATCATGCCTAATGATATGCCACCCCGCCTTAAATGTTAAACCTTGGTAACAAGAACAACTCTTTCGTTACATCTGGCATGCACTAAGTTCTCTTAACTACTATGTTAAAGTTTAACGAAAATCCAGCAAGACATGGCCACTGTGCATGTAATAGCTAGAACACGCATACAATAGGGGTAAAACCCATAGTAAGTGGATATATATATATAT
>CBVK0103409431.1:0-14230 GCA_900067695.1 Picea abies | reverse complement strand
TAAAATAGTAAGCAAGTTTCCATCGGTTTCAAAAGTTGAAGATCTTGTACAAGAGGCTTATGCATATTTTTCTCGTAGTCCCAAACGATTTTCAAAGTTTAAAAAAGTTGTTGACAGTGTTACAAATGGAAACAAGCTATTAAAGGATGTTGATACAAGATGGATCTCATTGAATGGACCAACTCAAAGATTATTTAGTGAGTACCAGTCCTTGGTAGGGGTGATGTATGAACATCGCTTCAGTGTAGATAAAGCTCAAGATATTCTCTTTCGACTAACTGACATAGAGACATTATTAACATTGGTTGGAATTCTTCCTATGCTAGATGAAATGAATGTCCTTGTGAAAATGTCTCAAAGTCGCACAATGTATATTGCAGAATACACAAATGCAAGAAAATTTGCATGCCTTTCATTGGATAATTTGTATACGATGCGAGAGTCTTTCGCAGGTCCACGGTTTACGAATTGGACTACGATCATTGATATAGAAAATACTGAAAATTATTTGAAGTTTGATGAAAAAGGGATACTATGTATGGAAGTGCGTGGGTATATGGTTCCTTTTCATTATATTGATAACACAAGACGAACCACCAAAGAGTGCCATGTGTCAAGAGACCTATTCGACAATGTTTTCATTTCAGTGAGACGCAACTTGATAGAAATTGCAAAGTCACTGTCATCGGAGATAAGAGAACGATTCCCTCGAGATGAATTGTTGGAGGCCATGTCTGTGGTGTACCCTGAATATTGGAACAATTTAAAATGTCAACCTACTTTAAAATGTGACTTTGTGGCAAAATTAAATACTTTGGTGGACCACTTTTGCAAGAAGGTTGAGATACATGGAGAACAGGTTGAAGGTATTTTGGATCAATCAAAATTGTTTCAACAAGCCACACGCTTCGCTGAAACAATGTGGAATCAATTTCGTGCTTTGGAGAATCCTCTATAATATGGTGCAATAACAAGATTATGGACTATTTTGGGTGCTAACCAATACTTACAGGAAAACATATCCGAATATTTCAAATTAGCGGATTTGTGTCAAACCATGATTTTAGGATCAGGGGAGGATGACAGAATGTTTAGTGCACTATAATTTTTGAAGTCAAAGATGAGGAACAAGCTTGATAAACATATGGATATATGTTTAAGNNNAAAGTATGACATTTCCAATTTTCCATATGAAAGAGCACTAGCTCTTTGGCGATCAGATTGTGATAGAAGGGGAGAAAACAATATAACAAGTTTCTCTAATGAACTTGATACATAACATAATTCTTTGGAGGCTCATAATGATAGTCCATCTGGAGAGGGTCTTGTTCAGAATGAAGAAAATGAGCACCAAGATGAGAACTGGGAAATTGATATACCGCAACATTTGATCTAATCCAATATATATGAGGGCCTAGGGAAAACTTATTTCGGTATATGTGTTCCATTGGTGGTACAAGAAATAGTGAATGGAATAGCACAAATGATGTGATTCTTGTGATATGTTCTTCCTCTATTTTTGGAGTAGGTCGGAAATTCTTTATCATAGCAAGATTACTATATGCCAATTTGAGGATGCATTTCAGGTAAAAATAGGTTCTATAATCTATATTTTGTGTTTTTCATTGTAACTTTAGAGCCACATTTTCTTGATGCAAGTTATTTTAAGATCGATTTTTTGATATTTAACTATTACATTGTCTCTTTCTTGTATGTGACAGGAAATGAAGTTGGAATTTGATGAAGATGGGACCTATCTCTTCACATAGATAGTGTCTTATTATTAAAGGGTAGATACCTGATTTAACAAGAATTCCACTTAGCAAGAATGGGCTCATTCAAGTAGATGAAATTTATTTGAGGTCTTTCTCTAATATGTTGATAAATTTTAATGGTTTCTTTGTTTGTTGCATTTTGGAGCATTTTGTCAAGTTTGGAATTCTGTGTTTATTTTGGTTAAAAATGTGTTAGGCCCTTGAATTCTTCTAGTTCTCATTTCATGTTTGACTGAACCTTTTGTTATGGAATGATTGGCTTCATCTGATTTCCATTGAGTCAAAGGTTTGGGTTAAAGTTAAAGACCTTTGTTGAGTAAAAATTTGTTTTCATCTTTTTGTCATGACATTTATTTGAGAAACATATGGTCTTAGGCTTAATATATGCCTTTAGTTATTTTGTGGGCACTCAATGTGTTCTCCATAATTATGATTATTTTTTTAATATGTTTGATGGTCAAGGAAAGATTTTTTTATTTCCTTTCATTTTTTGGCATGACTTGAGCATCTTCACCTTTTAGGATCTACTATGTTTATTTTGTATTTTCTTTGAAAAGACTTATTGATTATTTAGAAAGGGAAATGAGCTCTACTTAGCTAAGCGAAGAGCAAAATGGTCTATGCACTAGGTTCCTATGTGTACATCATAGGAAACCTATTAACATGAGACCGACATTCCTCTAATGCAATTATACTTTCATAAATATGGTGGTTGAATTTCAGATTTCATAAACAATGCTATGCAAACCCCTTTGTTGATTGGATAAATACCTCCATTACCCATACTTTACTGCCACTTACCTTGCAAACCTCCATTCCATACCATGAATAACAACACACATTGTCTTGTTTGTCTTTTAAAGTTTGCTTGGTTGAAATATTAGTGTATGCTACATCAATGAATTGATGTTTAAGGTACTGATGGTTGTATTACTCTTCAAAGCATCAAGGTTAGGCCTATGGCCAACACTATGAAGGTGAAAGTGAATGAAGGATAAGCATGCTTCATTATTACACAAGAGTACATGAAAATCACATCAAGGTATGCCCATGAAAGTTTTGAGTTTGAATGTTAAAGAAGTCATTTAGAGAAGGAGGGTATGCCACCACAAGGATCTTCCTAAATCCTTGTCCACAATTTAGAATGGTCACTAGGGATGAATCTTCATTTCAAAAGTTAGAAGAGGAACAAAATATCCATGAAGAGGATCCACAAGAAGAGAACCTAGAAGCTTCATCTAGTTATCTTTCTAAGGAAATCAATGATGAAGCTTCTTCTAGTTAGCCATAAGAAGAGGACCCAAAACTAAGCACTTGTTACTTTGAGGCTCCATGGCACTTGACCGTCAATAGAGTGATGAAGTTGTTTCCCATCACTTTGGGATATCATCTCCAAGAACAGTTTAGAGTTCCTTGAATTCATAGATTAGATCACTAAGAACCACATCATACTCATAGTGGTGCAGATGCAAGGAGTTTTGGGCATTATTATGCCTATGTGAAGAACTTGGAAGATGAAAGATGGCATTGCTGCAATGGTGCTAATGTCTCTCCTGTCTCCAAAAAGAAGCTGGAGTTTCAGAAATGGAAGATGTTTTCACAGATTATAACGATGAATTAGAATTAGAAATTGATGATGATATAACAACAACTGATGGAGATCACGCTGAGGATGTCTTCTCATATTCTAACTAAACCCTTGCGCAAAGATGGTGGTGGTGTTCCCAATACTTATTTTCCTCTTAGTGAAATCTTTGGATCATTCACAGGTATAGGCAGAGACAATTCCAACCGATGAACATAAGAGAGAGTGTGAAGGCATGGGCAATTTCACCAAGCGAATTCATGATGGTTGGTGACAATGTCAATGATGATATTGCTTGTGGAAAGCGTGCGGGTGCCATTACATGCTTACTTGATGAATCTGGCAAGTGAAAAAGGACTGATACACATATCAACCCACAACCAGATTTCAAGGTGAACTCCTTATTCGAGCTTTCAAAATTCAAAGCTTTGGCTATGGTGCAAAAGACTCAGCAACCGTCCGATCAAGTGATCGATGGTGTTGATTAACTCACTCAATGGGATTTATCCCACATTGGTAGTGAAAAAATGGTTATGTGTGTTTATATCTACGGTCCTCACTATATGTATTTGACGTGTAGTGCAGAGGTAAGGTGGGGGCTCTAGGTGCTTGGACTTCTCGAGAAGATCACCAGCCTGGAGCCCGGGATGAACTGCCAGGCCCTCTACCTTTTGGTCAAAGAGACTAAGACAGTTGAATTAATATATTTTTTTTATAACTCTGTGGCACGTCGGTCATATGGGTGACCGTGGGATTAAGGGTCGTTTTGTTTGGCAACTTGGGCTTGTCATGGTTGAAGACTTGTGCTTAATCTCATAACACTTAATCCTATAACAGAGTGTGGATAGTGAAGCTATGCTCTCCTCCAACTCCCTCCTTTTCCTATGGATTTTGCAAGGTTGCATGCCTTGAACTTGTATGGAGTGAAAAGTAACAAGATCACTTTCGACTTATCCATATCTCTCCATCACTCTAAACAATGCACAACTTTTTCCTTTGTCATTTTTCCAAAGGCCATGAAATTTTTTTCTAAGGCTTCATTAAACTTTTTTTCATGTAAATTCAAAGGGCCCTTAAGTACATAATTAACCATAGAAATAATCTATGCCATTTCAAATATTTAAGGATCCAATTCAAAAAACACTTCCTCGATGGGAGGCTTTTGGTCCCTAAAACCTTTGACTCTTATTTATAGAATTTCTGCACTCTGAATTTTTTCAATGTGGATAAATTTACACCATACTCAAATTCTTTGAACATAATTTGAAGGTTTGAATTGCCAACGAAGCTACTTCATTTTTAACTTGTCCCATTATACCTTATATCAATAAGATAAAAAGGAAAAACATTGGTTGTCCTCTTCTACAAAATGGTGTATTTTCTCAATTGCAATCCACTAAAAATCCCAAACAAATTATAATGGAGAAACAAAAGAATTGAGCAATATTATTATCTTCTATATGTGATTAAACTATCATCTCTTTTAGTCTGTATAGTGGGGAAATTGAAGTTTTCTTGATTATTGAACTCGGTCATCTTTCACATCTATGGGAAAGAAACATTTGTTATCCACCTTCTTCATGTCTCAATGAGAATTAAGAAAAACACAACAACAACATTATGGTTTTCTTGGCATCTTCTTCCTCTGGATGTACTTAAGGAACTAAAAAAGTTTTGATGGTTCATCCTTCCATCATGGGGTCCAATGTTATCATGTAGACTTGAGAGAAGCTTAAGTGAGTGTGGGATGCTCTACTATCATGTATGGGTTGATATATTATATATATGTCATGGCTTAGTGATCAACTTTATTGTCTCGTCTTTAGTAGTTCCTTTCTTCCTCATAATACTTTTTCATTGAAAATCCCAAGGATTAAACTTTGTTGAAGATCCTTTGGCATTGCATAGAGGAGGGAATCTTGGGTATATGGTAGTTGGTCATTAATGCAACTTATGTTTGTTGTGTTGCTTGGTTATTCATTTAGATAGGTCCAAAATAATGGGATAACTTTACCTAATTGAACTACACTAAGGAAAGGTACTTATGTTTGTTATGTACAGGAAATGGATAACCTTGGATTTGCTACTTACAGGGAAGTGATTTATTAGACCACATGTTGTGTACACTCATTAAGTAATGTGTTGATACTTGAAAGGCATTGCAAGAATCATATAGATCACTAAATTGATTGTGTATTTTGGGGATATGCAATTGTTCATTTTCAACCACCATTTCTCCCTATCTATTTACAGGTTTTCCTGCTAGGAAGAGCTTTCTCAAGACTACAAAAACACATGATCCTAGAAGCAATCATGCCAGTTGCAAGAAAAAATCTCCTTCATCCCATTCCATTGTGCATTGAATTTTCATAAGGATGATATTGATAAAAAAATATTAGGAGTATCATGATTGATACTAGTTTGACTACCACCTTGAGAAAAAAATATCTTAGTGTCAAAGGGAATGAGGTAGATCAGACAACAATTTAAGTTTATGATATTCAAATTAAAGGAGGATGGATTCAATAGGGCTGGCACCTTCCCTTTGGATTATGGAGTCTTTAACCAACACACACAAGCCTGAAAGTGAATGATGGAGAACACCAACAAGGCTAGTTGACATATAAGAATAATGTGTTAATAAATATCAACTAGATCTTGTACTAGTGTTGAATGAGAATGCTCTAAACGAACTAATCTTCATAGATATTCATACATCAATCACGAACCATGTAAAAAGAAACAACCATAAGTGTTATTAATCAAAATGTCAATTGTGGATAAAGTCTAATAACAACAACCTTTGGTGTATTTCATAGATAGAAAATAACAATAGGGGATAGATAGAGAATCACGATTCTTCTCTCTTTGAGATAAAATAACCTCAAGGGATGAACAAGATCCACAAGAAATATAGAGACAAGATAGTTCATAAAATCCAATTCTAAGTGTTGGTTGTGGAGCCTAATTATCTTCCTGATTTAGAGGTTTGTTTCAGTCGTGCTTGGACCCCATTCCCTAACAGGAGGTGTGGGGGGGCTTCCCCCCCACAACTGTCGCTAGGGGGGTCCAAGGGGGGGTGACAACAATTTTTGTAGCCTTTATGTGTCCCTTTATTTTTGTATAAGACAATAAAAATATAAGAGATAAAAGAGACCTCTCTTCCTCGGAAAGGGGTCATTTTTTAGTACAAATGAATGATTAGAGAGGAAGTCATGCATGGAATGTGACATGTCAATATTTTGATACTTTTGGAGTTATTGATGGATAAAATTATGTGTGCTCCTATTTAAGAACATTCTATAATATATGATGAACTTTTTTGAAGGGTCCTTTCATAATCAATGAATCAATAATAAAGAATCCATAGTAGAAGTGGTAGAGAAAAGATTAATATACCTCGAGCTTGACAGAAGTGGTGGTCATGATCAACACATATGAACTTTGTGGTGAAATATTATCAAAACTGATAGAGGGATATGCAAGAGTGTACAATGAGAACCTTGACAAACATAACCCCTAATGTTTACAACATTGTCTAGAGGATGGACAAATTATATTTATTTTTCCAAATATGTAAAAAAAGTATATTACAGTTTAATGAATACATTTTTCTATTATTATATATGGTTTTATACTTTATCAAAAAAAATTCCAAGACTTTACAAGGTTTTATAATTCAGTAAAACATTCGCCAAGATTTTACAAGAGTTTATAATTCAGTGAAAGATTCGCCAAGATTTTACAAGATTATATAATTAAGTGAAAGTTTTGCCAAGATTTTACAAGATTATATAATTGACTAAAAGATTCGCCAAAAAATTATATATACATATTATATTATTGATAAAATAGCCTTCAATTTTTCCTATGTATCATGGGGATTCGCCCAATTATTATACATAAAAATTTAGGGGGGTTCTTAAAATCACCCCTGTTGGAAGGAAGTTGAAGAGGCACACTTTTTGAGAGAGGTTGAGCTTAGGAAAAGAGAGCAGCAACTAGAGTGGATTGGCATGCATCCCAAGAATATTTTCAGCATTTAATAAAATCATGTATCGTACAATAGCTAAAGGTGGGTTGTACATCATTTATTGTTGGTCATACAACTGATTTAATGCACAAAAATCGAGGCAGCCTCTATGTTACTATTTTGCATGATTTCCAAGGTGTTTCTGTTGGGTGGGATCCATACAGCTAAGGACTGTACCATACATTCAAATATGGGCACAAAGTTCAAGGGTCTTACTGTTGTATTTATGTTGTACATGATCGTATAGTTTCATATAAATCGAGGCAACTAGTTTTGAGCATGAAAATCGAGGTGTTTTGTGCAGATTTAGAGAGATAAGTTGTTGTGTATTTAATGTTGATTATGTTGTTGTAAACTCGTAATATTTCCTATGAGTTGAGACTACCATACAGTCAAATATGGGCACAAAGTTTAAGGGTCATACTAATGTATTTCTATTGTACACAATCGCATAGTTGCATAGAGATTGAGGCATCTAGTTTGGGCACAGAAAGGTGTTTTGTGCAGGTTTAGAGAGATAAGTTGTTGTGTATTTAATGTTGATTATGTTGTTGTTGTAAACTCATAATTTTTCCTATGAGCCGAGTCTTAGTCTACTAGAATGATTTTAGGGGCTAAATTTCGCGGGCTAATTTTCTATGGTTTTTCCCAAAAAAAGATTCGATATTCTAAAAATGATTCGCCCAAATTCTATAGGATAAAATTATTTTACCTTAAAAATCGCCAAGATTTTATACAATCTATATAAAATCCTTAGAAATTTGATTTTTTTTACAAAAATATCGCCAAACATTTTATAATTGGCATATGAAGGATTAGTAAGATTCGCCAAGGTTTATACATTTTAAAATAAATTTCCATCTTTAAAATCATCAATAAGAAGAAAATATCCTTGACTAGTTTTTCCCTTGTGGGTTTTTCCAGGGGTATTTCCCAGAAATTATTTGTGTCAAATGTGGTGATTTTGTCTATTGTTCATTGTTATTTCGGCTGCTATATTTTCATATTGCTTAGTCACTTGCATTTATGCTCATAGTTCTAGTAAATGCATGTGGTTCCATTGATTTATTGGTGAATAACTATAGGAGGTTGAAATCTATTATTGACTAAGTGTTTGAGATCAGTTTTCAACACATGCATCATCCTCAGTGTAGGGGAGAGAGAGTATTGAGTTTCAAATTTCAATCCAAAACTCACTGTTCAAATCATGACACAAGGGGATCTTCAAAAGCAAGTTAATTTCTGCACTTTTTGGATTTTCAACGATTATAGAGTTTTTCGGTAGCTACTGGAATTCCCCTGTAAAGTGTTGTAGCAACCAGATTTCTTGTAGCAAAGTATTTTCAGAGATGATCTTTGTGCATCGTTTTCAAGCAGATGAGGTTGAATTAAGAAATTCTAAGACATGGGTTTTGTGGAGAATATAATAATTTGAGTAAATAGTGGGCAGAATTTCCAGAAAATGCATGATAAGGGATGCACAAGTATATTTTCAAAAGGGATTCTAATAATAATTTCCATAATAGTCACAATTATTTAAATCTTGTAGCAGATTCGTAGTTTCATCTGGTTGCATGCATCTCAGGACTAGATCGTGACTTGGAGATGGTTTCAAATCATGAACATATGGTCATCCACCTATCAGCCAAGATCATGAGTCTACCAAGTCAACACATGAGCAAGGTCAAAATTCTGCATCAATATGGTATAGTTCAGTTTGAGTGGCAACCACCACAATTCGGTTCCATTTATCTTCTTTCAACATATTTTGATCAACATTCATCATCTCCAACAACCTTTCTCTCTCTCTCATCTCTAATATAACTCATCTTCACCCGTCAATTAGCATATATCAATGTTACAGTACTCCTACTTCAGTTCATAGTACCAATCTTGGCTCTTACAAAGCAACAACATTTCAATCTCAAATAACTTGAGGTAAAATTCAAATTTTAAGTCTTGTTAGTTTGTTGAAAATATGGAAATTAAGATAACAACTATTTTAAGCTTGTGATTTCAACCACTCATGAACCACCTTCAAAAATCATTATTCTCTCATCCTTAAATATCTTGTTCACTTATATCATATTCCTCTTACTCAGTGCCCTTTCAGTCATAAGTTAGCACCATCCTACATCACCATACTTTGACTTATTTCCCATGATTCGACATCCTACATGCAAGTCGTAGTCCAAAATATGATCAGTCCATCAAGTAAGCAAAGTCCTCTGATTTAGAAAGATTAAAAATGTAAAATCATATTTGAATTTATTTTTTATTTTCTTGGCCAAATATGAAGTCTTAAAAGGAGACAACAAATTCCATAATACATAATTGTCATTTTGAAACAAACATTTGTTCAGATTTGCCAAGAAATGGTTTAGGAAAGCCAACTTATTCACTATGCATAATAAGACATTGATTAGGAAAATTAAGTCAACAGAGGAGGATACATTATGGACTCAATATCTTAACAGATGCTACTACCTATATCTCAATTAATGGATCACTTTGCTCTAATTTTAGAAAATTTTAGATGCCTCTCTGACTTGCATGAGGACATGCAAAATCTCTGGTGTGGAGGAGATGTTGGGTCATTGATTTGACACATTTTTCACTATTATAATTACTTATTTTCTGATCATTTCACCCCTTTCGTCCATTCATCCATTACCATTTTTACCTTATTTCCTCATGAATGCACCAATACAAACATCCAAGCATTAAGTGGTTAATTGTCATTAACTTCCTTATTTTTAATGAATTGATTAGAATTATACTTTGGTTTTATTGTTGATGGTTTCTCAAGAGATTTTGGTAATTAAACACACAATTTCCATAAAAACTTCCATGATTGGCATATTCACCCAACACCATAAGAGATTCCACAATTTGGGTTTTGTTGACAAATGCATCAATATGGTTTCATGTTGCTTGGATCATGCCCGGGTCAAAGGTAGTCATCTCCAGCTCATGGTCAAAGATATGGTCGAATTTAGCAATAGTTTCCAGGAAACGATCTTGAAACACGATTTATGGAATGATAAAGGAGAATCTCAAAAATCGGGGACATGGGTTTTGTGTAGAATGATCCCATTTAGATGTCCAACAAGAGGATTTCTCAAAAAGTGAAAGATTTGGGAGATATAAGCGATTTTCTAAAACATATTTTTTCAAATCTATTGTTGTGGTCGGTTTGAGGATCCGTAGGTTTTGGATCTCCAAGATCCCATTTGTAATATATAAATATCAATCTTGAGAATCTTCAAAACAACATTGGATATGATATCAAACTTCTGTAATTTTGTGTTGTTGATATGAGATTAATATAAGAGCTTTGGTTATTGTCAATTACATGTGTTGTGTGTTTTAGTTTCATAAGTTCAGTTCTATAGTTTTTCTCCAGCAACGTTCATCGAGCCAGGAGTGCCCCTTGAGTGAGGAGTTTGTTCTTTTATTTATGTTAATGCCATTTCAATTTCTCACTTGTGTGGATTTGATTTATGTTCTTTCATTTCTTGCATTTCATTTATGATTTCCATTTGCAACACACAGGAAGACTAATGCAAATAAATTATTAATTGAATAAAGATTGTTTTACTTCAATTATAGAAACCTTCATTAAATCATATGATTGAAAGATTGAAATTGTCTTGAGTCTAAAAACCAAGTAGGTTAATGATTTCAAGAGTTTAGAATCATTCTTGTGCTTTTTCATTAAATTTACATATGCTCTATTTTTTGTAGCTAAGAAGAAACTTTGTTTTTGTAACTAAGCCGAAACTTTGTTTCTGCAGCTAAAAAATGAGCAATTTGGTTTTATGCTTAGACCACTATAGGACTAAAACCGTTGAAGACGCAAGTTCTAATAAGATACACACGAGAAATCACATGAACATTGTTGGTAATGAAAGACTGTGGTTGAGAGACATATAGCATTAGGGTCCCACAGTCCAGTAACAAGTTGCAATCCTTAGTGTTAGTTCATACAATCATTTAATTTCATTCCAACATCTCTTAGATAGGATAGGATAGGCTTTAATCTTGCATATACTTTATTTGCATCTCACAAGTCTACGGGCACCAGATTGATGAATTTGATGCAGTAGAGTTCGATCAATTGAATTGACTGACTCACCCCTTGTTGGTTGTTTATCATTTATTATACTAACATATTTTGATATTTCCTAAATATCAATATATATTTCACTTTCCATTTTAATTTCACCAACAAATTGTATTAAATATTGTGATACCACTCTAATCCATCCATAAACACGTAAATTTCTTGATGTAGAATTTTTTGATGAAGTGTTTCATTTCTTTATTCTTGCATCAATATGATTCATTTTAAGTATTTTTTTTCTCCATTATTAATTTTAACTTTAAAATTAAAACAATAAAAATAACATTATGCTAGGGAATATTGCTTTGAGTAATTATAAAAATCTAATTATATAATACAAACAAGAAAAGAAGGAAAGGGATGAATATCATTCAATTTAATTTTAAGGTATGTTGAGTTTAATGGTATGTGTGTAGATGTTGATGGTAAGTGTCGTACATCAACTACTACCACATGTCATAACATTGATTGAATTATATGATTGTGATCTACATGGATTGTCAATGTTATAACATGTGGCAAGTGTGAGATGACAATCACATCTCATTATGTATGGTATAGTTAACCACTAGCATCCCTACAAATCACCCTAACATGGAAATATTTGACCTGACATAAAAACAATACATGGGAATGCATACACACATGAAAAATGTAACTAGAATAATTGCCAAATAAAACATGGCATAATTACTTGCATATACGAGTCTATGAACCATAAAAATATATATATGAAAGATAGATCCATGATTTCTTTTGTCAAAAGTGATTCCAAAAACACATTTTAAAGGAATATGTTGCATAACAAAAAGTTATTTTAGCTTAGATGTCCAGTTGAGAAGTACCTATTCTACCAAATTTATTGAGGACTTGCATTTCACCTCATCCATGTTTAACATATCATTTTCTAGGAAAAACCATAACAAGAATGAAAGCCTCATAAACCATTGAACACTCCATCAACCTCGCCAATAAACCACAGTTTTAATTGCAAATGTCCACAATTTTGACTTATAACAATCATATTTTACTAAATTATTGGAAATCGAGTTTAATTTGGACATTGAGATAGCTCACATGGGAAGAGCCCTTAAGATTGCATTATATAATTTGCATCATATGTATTTTCTCCATAATTTTATAATTCCCAGGTTCATTTTCTATATCAATCACAATGAGGAGACAATATTAGAAACCAAATAGAGAATAAGAAGTACCTCGCAATTCCTTGCATTTGGAAGACACTCAAAATAAATCAACAATTTTAAGCAATCGGTAACCAAAGCTAAAGCGATGAAAGTGTTTTTTAAAATTAAGCAATTTCATCAACAAGATATGCCATTGTAGTAATACCTTGCGATTATAGACATAATAGATAACAACCACAACTTAGAGAGGGCTCATGAGGCATGCCACCAATACAATTGTTTATGTTAGTACCAAAATGAAGGAGGATGCTATAACATCAACTCATGTACTTGCACCCCAAAGTAAGTTTATAGATTGTCAAAGCTTTTGGTGTGGGAAATGCATCATAAACCACCCTTTTCTCACAATTGTTATCCATGTTGAAACAAAACTTAGATAAAAATGAATTGAGAATGTGCAACTAACCAAAACTATAAATCATTTATAACATGATACAACGTTAATGAGTAAACCATTATCTCAATTTGAGAAAGGATAAATAAATCATAGTCTTTATGTATTGTGTAAGTCACGAGTGGTCAAGCAGGTCTGAGAAAGCATAGCATTATTAGAACCTCCACCAAGGTTTGATTCCTTAAAAAAGTGGTTGATGCACTCCCAATCAGGGAGCATTGTAAGTGGTTGAGACAACATGGTCGCTAAGTCCAATTGAACAGTCACACACACATGTAAAAATGGTGTCCCACCTCTTAATAGGTGGTTGTTACTTGACACTTAAATGTAATAAGGAAGCATATTCAATATTTTGGTGATGATTTTTCGAATCTATCGCAACAGTTTATAAATCAATGTTTCAGACTAGACGAATGTGGTCCGTATTCAATATTGTGTGTATTAACTAATGAGAGTGGAGCCCACAAGAGTGTGGTCTAGGAGTGAGCAACGAGGTGATCAGGCTTGTATTAACATGTAGACTTGGGTTCAAAACTTCCCGAATGAGTGTGAATGGGGCCAAGTGCAAGTCTTGGGTGACTTTGACAACACAAATACACCCCTCATAATGCAATAGCTTAGCCAAAGCGATTCTATAAAAAGTATTTCCTTAAAAAAGTAATTAGAGTGGATTTGTTGAATATAATGCATGCACTGTGAAGAATCTCTCTTTGCTAAAACATGGAAAGAGGGAAGAATCTTTAAATACCCATTCCATTCAGTGGTGATATGCACATTCATAAGCACACACATTGCATGGTTTTTAACAAATTATACCATAGGTACCCCTTTCACACATGATATCATGAATGTCTCATGAAACATATTTATAATTCATTAAAACAGAGTATGGAAAATGGTTTTTGACAAACCATTCTGTTGAAATAATGTAACTGCGAAGAGCATTCTTATTATTTTTGTTATTGGATTAAATCCCCATTGTGGATTTAATCATGTCATTATTATTATTTTTATTGTTAGATTAATCCCCATTGAGGATTAATCAAGTCCGTAATTGTATAAGGACCAAATCCCCTTTTGCGGATTGGTCATCGGACAATTATAATGTA
>CBVK0103409425.1:0-14089 GCA_900067695.1 Picea abies | reverse complement strand
TTAACATGGTATCAGAGCCAGGCTGAAGAAAGCATCTTTCACAAGTGAAAAACGTCATTGTTGTCGTACATGAAAATTAGGGCTTTTTGATGGTGAAGCTTTTCAGCCCCAAAACCATCTAGAAAAGTGCGCCCTCCCCTAAGGATCAGTTTGGCACTCTCAGCGTACCTTTTCAGTGGCTGGATCTCCCGAAAAGTGAAACCCTAGTTTCACAAAGTACCAGAAGTACTAGAAAACCAATGTACCAGAAGTACCAGAGTACCAAAAGCACCAATCCAAAAATCCGCAAATCAAATTTGGAGGAGCAAAAGTTGGATTTTCTCAGATCTAACCACACCAGGCTACTCGCTTTAGCCAAACGAACCTCCTGGTAAGTTTAGTTTTTGATTTTGAGCACTTCCAGTTTTTAGTCATTTTCCTTGCTCCAGGTAAAGATGTCTGCAAGCGTTAAGCTTGTTGACAAGTTAGAAGGAGTGGAGAACTTCCGTGCCTGGAAGTATAGGATTGGCCTCATTCTTGAAGAGAATGACCTAGCAAGATTCGTCAAAGAAGAAGTATTGGAACCCGCCGTTGCTACAGAAAAGGCAAAGCATCAAAAGGACACAATAAGGGCCAAAATAATCATTGCAGATTCAATCAAAGACCACCTGATTCCTTATGTGTCATCTAAGAAGACTTGGAAAGAAATGTTTGATGCCTCTACCAGACTATATGAAGGAAAGAACATAAATCGAAAGATGGATCTAAGAACTCAACTGAAGAATACAAGGATGCAGAAAGGAGAAATGATTCAGGAATACTTCTCCAGAATCTCAGAATTCAAAGAACAGCTAGAAGCTATTGGAGATACCATAGACGAAGACGAACTCATAATGACGACACTAAATGGTCTCACAAGACCTTGGGATGCTTTCATCCAAACAATATGTGCCAGAACGGAGAAATTGAAGTTTGATAGTCTATGGGAAGAATGCATCCAAGAAGAAACAAGAGTAGTGAATCAGGAAGCGTTACTAGCAAGGGATGATGATCAAGCCCTAGCTACTCACACCAAAGGAGGAAGGAAGAAATCCTACTTTCAAAAGGAGACTCATAAAGAGCCTCAACAGTCAAACAAATTCAATCATAAAGAATCTCATCCAAGGAGATTTCAGAAGAGAGGACAACAAAAGGAAAGAGACTACTCATCTGTACATTGCTATCATTGTGACAATATGGGACACATTGCGAAGTTTTGTCCAGCCAGACAAGAAGAATACAAGAGAAAACATAAGAGGCTCCATGCCCATGTAGTCGAAGATGAAGAGCCACCAGCAAAGATGATAAGAGAGCAGATCAAAGACCATGTCTTGATCTCGGCCCTCTCAGGATCTGTAACACTTGGAGAGGACACTTGGCTCATTGATAGTTGTGCATCCAAGCACATGACGGGACAAAGAAACATTCTCTCTTGTATCTCAGAAAAGAAGTTTTCTCAGAAAGTGACACTTGGAGATGATTACTAATATCCCATCAAGGGAGTGGGAGAATCAAACCATAAACTGAATTCAGGGAATTCACTAAAAATGAAGGACATACTATATGTACCAGGCTTGAAGAAGAACCTACTCTCCATTTCATCTTTAGAAAAGAAAGGCTTTAGTGTTGCCTTTATAGATGGAGAAGTTCTTATGTGGGCTAAAGGAGAAACCTTAAATGAAGAAATCATCATTGGTAATGAGGAAAATGGCTTGTATAAATTAAGGGGTCACTTAGAGGCTGCCATGACCCACGCCATTGAAAACTCATGTGAACTTTGGCATAGACGGTTAGCCCACATCAACTACAAGGCGCTACCATACATATGCAAAGCGGTCACAGATTTATCGGAACTCAAAGGTGACCATAAAGGCGTATGCAATGGATGTGCACAAGGGAAGAACATCAAGAACCCGTTTCCAAAGAGGGACAGCAAGACATAAGGAGTCCTAGAACTCATCCATTCAGATGTATGTGGCCCAATGCCATCATCCTCCATTAGCGGGTATGTATATTATGTATCATTCTTTGATGATTACTCTTGTAAAACCTGGATATATTTCTTGAAGACTAAAGATGAAGTGTTCAGTAAGTTCAAGGAATTCAAAGCCTTGATAGATAACCTTTCTGAAAGAAAGATTAAGATACTTAGGTTAGATAATGGAGGAGAATATACCTCAAAAGAGTTTGTGAACTTTTGCAAAGATGTTGGGATCAAGAGGGAACTCACTACTCCCTATAATCCCCAACAAAACGATGCAGCTGAACGAAAGAACATAACAATACTGGAAGCTGTGAAGACTATGATCCATGATCAAGATCTTCCTATGTGCTTATGGGCAGAAGCAACAATGACAACTGTTTATGAGCAGAACCGATTGTCCCATAGTGCACTTGGGCTCAAGACACCGGAAGAGATGTTCACAGGAAAGAAGCCAGAGGTAAGCCATCTCAAACTATTTGGATGACCAGTGTTTATTCATATACCTAAAGAAAAGAGAAACAAGTTGGACCCTTCAGGAAAGAAGGGAATATTTGTGGGATACTGTGAGGTCTCCAAGGCCTTCAGAATCTATATACCAGGTCAACATCACATTGAGATCACCAGGGATGTGACCTTTGATGAAGATGCAACGCTTAAGAAATCTAAACTATGCCTGCTTGAAGAGGTATATGAAGAGGAACCCGTAATCCCCAATACTGCAATGAGGGAGGTTCCCAGAGCTGCAGAACTAGTAAAGGAAGTCGTAACTTCCCCTGATGAGGAACTTCTAGAAGACCATGATATAGTAGAAGTGCAAGAACCTCCTTAGATGACGATCCTCCATAAAAGAAAGCCAGCCTGGGCTACAGAGCTTATTCAAGATGGAGAGAAGTACGGTGTTCCCCAAGGAACTACAAGACAGGTGAAAAGACCAAAGCCATTCTCCAGTTATATGGCTTTGATGTGTGATCTCCTAGAAGAGGAGCCTACCTGTTTTGAAGAAGCCATTCAGAGGAAAGAATGGACAGATGCCATGACAGAGGAATACCAATCCATAATGAAGAACGAAGTATGGGAAATAGTTCCGAGACGGAAGAATAAAGATGTGGTATCCTCCAGATGGCTCTTCAAAATAAAACATGCTGCTGATGGAAGTATTGAGAAGTATAAAGTAAGATTTGTTGCTCGTGGCTTTTCCCAGAAGGAAGGCGCATTGACTATGAAGAGACATTCGCTCCTGTGGCTAGATACACTTCGATCAGAACCATCATAGCTCTTGCAGCTAAGATGAAGTGGAAGCTGCACCAGATGGATGTGAAGACAGCTTTCCTAAACAGTGTTATCAGAGAGGAAGTGTATATAGAGCAACCTCAAGGATTTGAGGTTGAAGACAGGAAGTCTCATGTCTGCAAATTGAAGAAAGCCTTATACGGATTGAAGCAAGCTCCTAGAGCTTGGTATGGCCGTATACACAGTTTCTTGACGAGCTTAGGCTTTACCAAGAGTTAAGCAAACTCTAATCTCTACTTCAAAATCATGAACAATGAGCCGGTAATCTTACTTCTAGATGTGGATGACTTATTCTTAATTGGAGAAGAAAAACTCATCATTGAATGTAAAAAGAGACTTGCCTCAGAATTTGAAATGAAAGAGCTTGGCCTAATGCATTATTTCTTAGGTCTTGAGGTATGGCAGAGTGCTGAGAGGATCTTCCTTAACCAAGGGTAGTACACGGTCGAAATCTTGAAGAGATTCGACATGTCGGAATGCAAGCCCTTGAATACACCCATGGAAGCGAAGCTGAAGCTACTGGTCGATACTTCATCAGAATTGATTGATGCCACACTGTACAGACAGATTATTGGATCACTGATGTACCTGACGAACACCAGACCAGACATTTGTTTTGCCGTGAACACCTTGAGTAAATTGTTGGTAGAACCCAGACATGTTCACCTAGTGGCTGCAAAACATGTGATGAGGTACCTTAAAGGTACAATAGATTATGGTCTCAGCTATGATGGAGATCATGATTTGACATTGAGTGGATATACTGATGCAGATTGGGAAGGAAGTGTTTCTGACAGGAAAAGCACTTCAGGATGTTTTTTCAGTTTGGGATCAACTATGATCTCGTGGCAGAGTAGGAAGCAATCTAGTATTGCTCTCAACACTGTGGAAGCAGAACACATTGCTGCATGTTCTGCTAGCTGCGAAGCTATATGGCTTCAAAAGTTGCTGACCGACCTATTTGACTTAGAGATGAGAGCAACCTTGATTCTATGTGACAACCAGAGCTGCATAAAAATGATTGAGAATCCTTTATTCCACGACAGGTCGAAGCACATAGAGATCCGTTATGATTACATCCATGACATGGTACAGAGAGGAGCCTTGAAGCTCCAATACATTAGCACAGATGAACAGGTTGCTGACGTGTTGACCAAGCCCCTATCTCGTGTGAAGTTTGAGTACTTCCTAGATAGGCTTGGCATAGTCCGAAAGGACCTTCCTTGAAAGGGGGAGTAGTTGATGTGATGAGATATTCCCTGCTTCCGACCTTGTGGTTGTGACGTAAAGAAGGACGTGTACCTTGCTTCTGACTTAGTTGTCAGACGTAAAGCAAGATGATGTGTTCCTTGCTTCTGACCCAGTTGTCAGACGTAAAGCAAGATGAGATGTGTTCCTTGCTTCTGACCTAGTTGTTAGACATAAAGCAAGATGAGATGTTCCTTGCTTCTGACCTAGTTGTCAGATGTAAAGGAAGATGAGATGTTCCTTGCTTCTGACCTAGTTGTCAGACGTAAAGCAAGATGATATGATGAGACTAGCACTGAGCTTTCGACCGGATAGCTGTGACGTAAAGCCAGTCTAGTATCCTGCTTCCGACCGGATGGTTGTGACGTAAAGCAGGATGAGTATCTTGCTTCCAACTTGAGTGCTGTGACGTAAAGAAAGACAATGAAATGAGACTTGATAGTACTGTGCTTCCAGCTTGATAGTTGTGACGTAAAGCTAGTCTAGTATCTTGCTTTCAGCCTGAGTGCTGTGACGTAAAACAAGACATTGAGATGAGACAAGTACTGAGCTTCCAACTTGACAACTGTGACGTAAAGCCAGTCTTGTATTATGATGAGCCAGCCTTGTGCCATGATGATGATGATGTATTAGTTTTTATACTAATACATATTGATGCAGATGATGATGGCATTCCTTTGAGAACGACGATGCTGCCGATGAAGAAAACTTCCGATGATTTATAGATACGCCAGTCAGTATTCCAAGATGATATTGATGATGTTGTCCTCTTACCCACTTGATGTTGTTGATGATGATGTCCCCTCTCTCTCGCATGATGCTACTGAAGAATACACTTCTTGTTAAAGGGGAGTGTTGAAATAATCTAACTGCAAAGAGTATTCTTATTATTATTGATATATTATTCATAGGATCAATCCCCATTGTGGATTGATCACGTTAGTTATTATCATAGGACCAAATCCCCTTTTGCGAATTGGTCAAAAGACAATTGTAATAGGCAGAATAAGAAGTCGGCCCCAGTAGATATTAAAGAGGCCCAGAAATATAATAAAGGTGGGTTTACCCACCCAGTTTGAGAAGTTGGCCCTGCTAGTGAAGAGACACTTCACACGTGCCAGACTTGTATAAATAAAGAGGCCAATGCCTCACTTTGACACACAAGTCACTTGCTCATTGAGAGACAAGTTCTGATGTGCTGCTGGAGAAGAAGAGAGAGAGTGGCACATATCTGGGAGAGGACTTTCTGTATTAGTTCAAGAGATCTCTTGGCATTGTATTGGCTATCTATATTAAGGAAGTTTTGCTGGGTTTCCTCCCCTAGAGGGTTTCCTAGGATAAATGTTGTGTCTCTTGTGATTGTGTATTTCTCAGTGATCTTGGATTATGCTATTGTTATCCAAACATCTATAATAATGGCTTAAACATTAACAGTTTGTATAGGTTTTCCATATGCTTGGTTGCACCAACTATTTACTCGATCAATAAATCGGGTCGTTGTGCAAAATCAAGCAACTACAGAATGATCATGGTGGGCCACACCTTCTCCAAGCTCTATGCTACAATCCTTCATATGAATCTCTCTAGAGAGCTTGAGAGGAGACTTCTTAGATCTAGGGGACAAGCAAGGTTCCATTCTACACATCAGACCATTGATACATCCTTACACTCTGAGCCATTATTGAGGAGGAACGACATCGCTCTTCGAAAGTCTATTTCGTCTTGAGACTATTTTCCTTATTGTTTCATTTCTATACTACATTCATAGTTTCGTCGACTCAACGAAGGGTCGAGATTGGTACCTGTACCTGGCCTATCGGTCATCAGGGTCCATTTCCTTATCTAGTCCTCATGGTTGTACTATATGTTGGTTTTTAGGGGTCTTAAACCTTTTGGTGTCCGTTGGTATTTCAATGGATTAGCTTCCTCCATTCACATACTCCATGGATGCACCTAGCCACCACTTACCTACTAGACAAGAGTTGAACAAGATCATCTAGGAGGATATTTACAAGCAATTTGTGAAGGTCACTTGGACAAACCCCCAGGGCGGGTTATGTTCGAAGATGGTCTTCTATGTTGAGCACTTCATAGAGGCGAGGGACCGAATCATTATCCAACCCACATGCACCTTTTGTCATTGGATGCACTCCCTTTGTACCCCCCTAGGACAGTTTCAAGTGGGTTCATATAGACTTCGAGTTGAGACGAACCACGATACTATATGGGCAGAGAAGATTTTCTAGCTGTGTCATCTTCGTGAGGTTGAGAAAGAGGAGCACTTCATATTCCACTACCCCATTTACTATGAGTTCCATGGGAGATTTCATTGTTTATTTAGGGGTATCGAGACCTGTTAGCACAAATTTTTATCCTCCAATCTGAGCTGATATATGTGTTAAGACAGTGGTAAAATTTAGGCTAATTAAAGGAGTAAGGTCCCAAATTGTCACTGACCAAACCCCTCTCTGTTTGGGCTAGTGTTGCCTAGCCTCTAGGGGGAGTCCCTAGGTACACTGAAGCACCTTGCTGCTGTCTTTAAGTCTGATTTCTGCGTGTAAAACCTACAAAACAACAAGTTGTTTGTCTTGGACAACATTTAAAAGCAGCCCAAAACGATGAGGAAAAGTGATATTTAACACTTGGAGGGAACCTGAAGGGTTAGCACAATGATAATAGACTAGAAAATTAGAGGAAAACTATTCAAAAGGTGAGAAATAACCACAATGAATAGTTCAGAAAATGACATACCAGATCACAAATTTACTATAATACCGCCAAGAAGAGAGGTTTGAAGACGAAACACACTTCTTTATTGATTAAGCTTACAAGAGTTGATTGCACCACACTTGTCAAGCTTACAACCGATACAATGACTACTTTGCTCAGGGAAAAGCCACTAGACTATAGAGAGAGAGAGAGAAGAATGAGAGAGACACTATGTTGTTGCTGCAAGAACCGACCAAGAATCTCTGTGAAGCATCCAATATATAGCTTAGGGGGTGCATATCTCAAGGAGAAGGAGAGAGGTCGAATGGGTGGCTAAGAATAGAAGGCTAAGTGCATGAGAAGAGATGAGAAAGGAAGTGTGAGTGAAGTCCTAGTGTGCGTGATGAGGTGGACGAGCATGAGAGGAGAATATGCGCTCAGGAGAAGGAGAATGCACACTAGAGGAAGAGAAAAGGGAATAATGAGTTGTAGAATGAGTGGAAGTGAGGGATATAGGTGCATGGTTACATGAGAGTGACCAAATATAACGTTTAGTCCAAGTGGAATTGGCATGCAAGCACATGAGTGAGAGATGACAAAATAATGCGCCCACATGTGTGAGAGAAAAGAGGGCACACTTGGAGAAATAGAAGAAGAGGGTGAGTTAATGTAACATGCGCCTAAGTTAACTGGAGTAGAAGGGGTAGATGAAAACCAAAATTAGCCACCTAGCAGATGACTACATGTTTAATTTGACTCAAGTATGGGGAAGTTATGGCCAAGTCAAATTCGCCCTAAAGTTTAGGGAATCTCCTAAATTTTAGGAATTTACGGTTTAAACTCAATTGAGGGCGAATTTTGTGGAAGTGATGGATGGCAAGTGGAGAGGTGAGTGTGAGGAGTAATATATGGGAAATGGGACCCAATTATGTGCCCCCCTTAGTTCAATTAATTAATTATTAAATGCTCATGTCATGGGAAAATGTGACCCATGCCTAAGTGGATGCCACATCACTCTGTAGCTTTGTTGCATGTCGATCTCTGGGGGTGCCACTTGGCATTGCATGGACGATGACTGTACCTGCTAAATATAGACATTTTTAAAAATAGAATCCAGTTCCTAAGTTTTAGGAAATTATTTACATCACCTAGGATGACTGGGAAAACACTGCCACATGTCACTATTTAAAAATAGACATTGCTAAAAATAGAAAGTCGTCGGAATGTCCTTGACTTTATACTCGTTGATCTCGTCTTTTCGCAAGGGGTCCGAATATGCGATCATAACTAACATGCAAGCCCTGTTGCTCAACCTGCTAAAAATAGTAAATTGTGCCACATCATCCCGAAAAAGATCCAAAAGACTCTGGATGTCTCAAGGACCAATACTGCACACTCAGAATCTGAATTCGGGGCTTGGAGCAAAACCTGCTAAGAATAGAAATTTTCTTGCACGTCGCCCAGAAAAGTGTCATCGGGCCTGACATCATGCAAGGACTCATACTGTATGCTCAGAACTGCTCCAACGTGTCAAGAGACCCACTCAAACTGTGTCACCTAGGAAATAGCAACACCTGTTGTATGTATACATCTCTCTCAAATATGCATGGAAACTAAGTGAACTCTAACTCTGAACCAAATAACCATGTACCGATCATATAGCTGTCCCACATGGGAACCAACCTCCTACTCAGCACAAGCGCTAAACTCTAGGGGAATCTCATAATGCCAACCAAAATAGTGCATGCTGGCTCTTAACCCTTAAGATTTTCAAGGGTGAAAATCTAGGAACACCACCAATAATGTCAATGGGTCCTGTTGCCGTCCTTATATACACTTGGTAACGTGGACTAAGTCCAATCCACTTAGTGTGTCCTTGGAGGCACAATGCGTAAGTTCAAGCCCATTGTCACCTCGACTTGAACTTCTTTCATCTAGGCTTACTCCTAGGGAAGCCAAGGGGGGTAGACCCTAGTTACTATGTGAGTAATTAAGGTGTTCTGGGAGTTGATTTTAATTAGTTAAAGGTTTAGGGGATCTAGCCTATATGAAAAACAAACAATGCAAAGTGCAAGATTTAAATACAAAAGCAACCCTTTTCCTAAGACAACTAAGACTGGTGCCTAAGGTTGGGCAAAGGGGTCTACTAAGTTAAAGAGAGTTTAGAATCTACAAAAGATTACGATTAAGTACAAAATACTTTCTTTGCAAGATTTACAATTGGAACTAGATCCAAATGAATGAAATAAACAACTATCTACAAAGTTAAGAATATCTAAAGATACACTAGATACAAAGGTACAATTATGGAAAAAGCAAGATAACAAGCACTAACTTGAAATACTTGGTTGTGCAGGGAAAAGGAAGATTGCTCAAGAGAAAAGATTACCACAACACATGAAGCCAAAAAACCCAAACAATAGAGTTTCTCCACAAGATGCGCAACTCGAAGGGGTTGTTTCAATGACATCCACAACTACACAACAACAAACCCAAACAATGAAGTTGCCTCCAAAGGATGCGCAACTTCAAGGGGTTAAGCCAATAAAGAAAAACACAACTCAAAAATTAAATGACAATGCTCAAAAGAAAGCCTCTAAGGGCAAGTGCGCAACTCTTATGTTCACCTAGTTAATATCCACACAATGCTGAAATAAAATTGCATGTAAAGTAAATTGAAAGTAAATAACTTGAAAGAACAAAGTACTTGAAGTAAAAGCTTGCAATGAAATGAAAGTATAATGAAACAAGCAAGTAAGCAAGTAAATTGTTATGCCTCCATGGGCTTAAGAAAACATCATGTGATTACTTCTAAGATCTAAAGATTTTAAACCATTAAGTATGAAAATATAGAAGCAATAACCATAATATTAACCTAGCCTTACGATATAGGATGGTTGGCTTGACCAAACTCTTTCCTAGGTGTAGGCAAACAAAGAATGAATGAAATGACTTGAAAGGTAAATCTAAACTAAGCAACCACACCAACTGCACAAGATGGAGGACAAAGGCTTCCGATTTTGTGCACAGTGGGTGATGAAATAAAACTTGAAATAAAAACTTGGAAATAAAATCCTAGCCACACAACCTTGTCCTAATGATAACTGGGACAAACAATAAAATAACAAATGATGAAAATTAGATCTAAATTCCTAGCCTTACGTTTTATGATGGTTGTCTTTGCCAAACTCTTTCCTAGGTGTAGGCAAACTAGAAATTAAAAACGCAGAAATTTTGCAATGCTTGAGAAATACAAGCCCTTGGGAATCCCTTGGGCTTGCTTACAGTGAGAAAACGAGAGAGAGAGAAGTGGATGTTTGTTACCTCAACTTGGGAGGTGTTTGCTTGACTTTAGATGGCCCCAAATGGGCTGTTCCTCCCTGTTTCTGTCACAAACCTGCAAAAAACCAGCAAATAAAACTTGCTGGAAAAGATGCAGAAATGACAAAAAATCTGCATAAAATATCTGTTAGTGAAAACTAGAAATTTGTAGTACAAAACCAACAGTATATATATTCGATTTTGGTCTATTTCAGAACACAAAACTACCTAAATATAGAGGATGATGAACAGAAAACCAGAACATAAAATATTAGAGATTTTAAGTGGATGATGAAGAAGGTTTCCAAATTTGAAATCTTTCTTCAAAATCCTTAGGTGACCTGCAAATTCCTTGAGACAATGCTACAGAAAGGAGAAAGGGGTGAGCACATTCAAGTAATAAAACAAAATACTTTGTTAAATCTACATGAAATACTCACTAGATCTATGATAATACTACCAAAAGATCTATCCAAGCAAAATACTTTGCTTGAAATCCCTACTCTAGATCTACAACAAATGAAAGCAAGAAATAAACTAGAACAAATCATCTCATTAAGCAAGATGGCACCAAGAATACTCTCAACACCATGTATCCTCCAAAGATTTCTTATATTAGAAGCAAGCTTGAGCAAATACTTGCCACAAGCTTGAGAAAAGAATGAGAGAGGAAGAAAGAATAAGAGAGGAGAGTGGGAAAGAATGGAGAGGAGAGGAGAAATTTGGGTAGAGTAACCTTGCACTGAGAATAGATGTCAAATGAGGGAGGGGAGGCTTTTATTTATACTTGGGAGCCAAGAGTGACTCCTCTTGGATGCTCTACAAGTGTCAATCATCAAGCATCATTGAGCATTTCAAGGAGGGGGGCACACTTTTAGGGTTTAGGAAGTTTTTAGGGTTTTAGCATATGAGTGGGGTGTGAGTTGGCACCTCCGTTGGCTTTATCCAACATCACTTTAGACAAGGGCGGTGCACTTAGGGAGATGGGGCCCCTTTTCAAATAATTTTTCACTTTCTATGGTTTTCTCTCCAAGGGGGGCGCAATTTCCTTAGGGGGAAGACAACTTGAGTTGATGGCTAGGTAAGGGGGCGAAGTAAGGTTAGTAAAGGGGTTTGGGTAGCTTAGGAATAGGTTTGGGTAAGTTCTCCCACTCTTTCTCTAATCAATTTGCTCTTTTTACAAAAATTGACATTTTGATTATGTCAATACTAGCAATTAAATTGTTGTTTTAGACTGACTTAGACTTCTCATTGACAAACACCTTGCAAAACTTGTCCAATTGAGCTGAAACTTGGTCCAAGGGTGTAGGGGTTCTCATTCCATTTCTTTTGAGCTCAAATACTCCTATCAAAATCCCCAAGACCTAGTTTTTACAATTTTTATAAAAAATTAATTAAAATTACCATTAACTAGGTAATTTAAAAAAAAATAAAAATACTTTAGACTCGACGGAATTCCGCAAGACTCTAGGAGATGTCTATCATGGTCATTTACAATATTCCTAGACACTAGCTACCGTAGGGCTTGACCATTAGAATGCCTTTTACCACTTTGGAGGATTATTGTGGGAGTGAAAAACTCAAGGGAAATTAATAAGGCTAGTTAGGCCGAATTAATAACCTGAAGAAAAAAAAACTCGATGAAAGAGGCTTCTTTAATGATGAAGTCCTAGGCAACTGACCTAAACTATGATCCATGCTGACCCATTACATATTATCCCACGCAGGGGAGCGAAAATTCCAATTACAAAAATATGTGTTGAAGGCAAAAAATGCCTTGTAGAACCAGGAAGTCTTCAAACTTGTAGCACCATCAATGCATATCTTCATGGTACATGGAGTTGACCCCCTATTTGAAACAGGTGGTCAACAGGTCCTAAGGTACGAGCACAACCTGACACTGTGAAAGATGTTCTGAAGTCGAACAGTGACACAAATCATGCAATCAAGGCCCAATGATACTCATCCTTGTCAGATGCGAACGAGATAACCGCCAATAAGGCTAACGACCACCAAGGTGCTCTACTTTTGGGTTATTTGTAGATAATTTGTCGAAGTCGATACAAGACGACCTGCTGAAAAGAAGAGGAATGATGTATCTCTTCCCTCAATGCGAAGTGATAACTGTTGAAGATCAAGATGAAAGAACTGTTAGAATATAAAGGATTGTGTGCTCGTTTTACCATGACGATACCCTCGTCTCCCAACCACAGGCCGAAGCCTCCCTCCGAGCACCTTGACCTTGACCGAGAAGAGAATTCTGGTTGCAATCTATAGCCAAGAGAGGCTAAATGCACCAAGCAAAAGAATAGAAACAAAACTGAACAGATGATCCCACCCAGAACTAGCGCACCACTTTCCCCATCAACCTGCACACAAAACTGCCAACTGCAGTGCGCACAACTGGCTCTGCAATTCTGAGAGTGTGTAATAATGAAACTGGCGCCCTGTATTTTGGCCAGTCTAACTGGGGCCGACCTGACCAGTCTAACTGGGCCGACTTCTCTTTCTGGGCATCAATAAATTCAATATAAATATATTTGTTCAGCCAACAACCTGTCTAGGGTTTTCTTCAATTCTTTGCTTCCTTCCAGAGGATTCTAATCTCGTCATAGGTCATCATAGAGGTTCATACCTCCCGAAGCTACCAGAATATTAACACTCCCTCCTAGCTAGGGAGGTATGGTCTTGAGCACAACAGACCATTCAACTGGTAGCACCACGAGCACCTATCATTATTATCCGACTGGATAATCTCCTATGACAACTGGTATAATATCAATTTATAGAACACACCTGTGTCTATTCCAGTAGTACACAACTACTCAGACTTTGTGAAACACATTCACAAATTGTCCTTCATAACAAATAGCAACCTGCATATAAACAATGTTATGATAAAAATGTATCATCTGGGCCAATCTTTCACTCACGTCTGTGAGATCTGAAAGAATGTCTGCCACCACAGTAGTCTTCATTTGCATAAAAACAATGTTATGATAAAAACTGAAACATCTGGGCCGGTCTTTCACTCACGTCTGTGAGATCTGAAAGAGTGTCTACCCTCAGTATATAATATCAACAACAATCATCTGGGCCAATCTTTCACTCACATTTGTGAGATCTGAAAGAATGTCTGCCCTCAACATAGAATATCAATAATAGGCTATCTGCCCCATTCTTCTCAACCAAGGAAGAAGGATTGTTTCTGATTTCTGAACCTGGGCCATTTCCCACCCTGGGTCATTCTTTCGACACTAAACAAAGTGTAACCTGGAGAGAATGAGTCTGCCCTCGAGAAATGCTTGGACCATTCCTTACCCTGGGCCATTCCTCCAACACTAAACAAAGTGTAACCTGGAGGGAATGAGTCTGCCCTAAGGAATGACTGTCCTGGACTATTCCCCACCTTGGGCCATTCCTCCGACACCAAACAAGGTGTAGCCTAGAGAGAATGAGTCTGCTCTCGAGGAATAACTGTCCCTGATTGCTGAGCCTGGACTACTCCCCACCCTGGGC
>CBVK0103409384.1:0-10142 GCA_900067695.1 Picea abies | reverse complement strand
AAAGATGCCAAACTTCAAACGTACAGATTGAAATTTGAACAACTAAATATGAATGAAGATGAAACAATTAGCAAGTATTTTTTAAGAGTTGAAGAATTTGTAAATGCCATGAAGGGTCTTGGTGAGAAGATTGAAGAACCATTTTTAGTTCAGAAGATTTTAAGATCTCTGCTTGATAAATTTAATTCAAAAGTCTTCGCAATAGAAGAACTAAGTGATCTTAAAACTATGTCCATTAATCAACTCCTAGGAACTCTAACTGCATATGAAATGAGAATTAACAAAAACAAATCCAGTACTAGAGACGTATCTTTTAAAACAGACAAGAATACTAATTCAGAATTAGATGATATTGAGGCAAAATTTGTGAGAAGGTTAAAGAAAGGATCAAGTAGTGATCATCCAAGTAACATAGAACCTATCAAGTTTGTCAAATCTTCAAACATTGACAATAGTCACTCTGCAGAAACAAAGAAGGAAAATCATCCACCAAGAAGGAATGAAGAAAAAGCACCACAACCGAATTTGTAGATCAGAAAGATTATCGGCATGAAAGAAATCGACCTCCTCAAAGAAGACAGATTTTTTCAAGGAACAAATATTTTTTCTATGGTTATTGTTTTCTCTGCTCTAATTTTGGTCACAAATCTATAAACTATTCTTTAAGATTTAGATATGAACAATCAAGATATGCAATGAACAACTATCTTCCACAACAAAGATTGAGACAACCAAGCAACAAACAATCACAGACTATAAATCATGTGATGACTAGGAGAAGGACACAAGTGAAACACAACAACAATTATAAGCATAACAATCATTATGATCTATTATTCAGTGAACCAGAATGTTACAACTGCCATAATTATGGACATAAATCTCCAGACTGTCACTTAAAGAATTACAAGTCAGATTTGATCCCCACTACTGAAAATGTCAAAGTTTGGAAGAAGAAAGTAGATGACAAGTGTGGACTAGTACTATCAGCCCAAAGAAAAAAAAATCCCTGGTATATTGACAGTGGATGCTCCAAACACATGACTGGAGACAAAAGTAAGTTTCTAACTCTAAGTGATAGCAAATCAGGGAATGTAACTTTTGGAAATGATGCACTAAGAAAGATAAAAGGTAAAGAAATTGTCAGTTTGAGTAATGGCAAAAGGAAAGCTCAAGATGTACTATTTGTAGAAGGTTTGAAACATAATCTGCTTAGTGTCAGTCAAGTTTGTGACCGAGGGTGTTAATTTGTTTTTACCTCCAAAGACTATAGAATAAAATCTGTGGATTCAGGACAACTAGTTGCAAAAGGTATAAGAACATAAAACAATGTCTATGTATTAAAAGAAGAAAAAGAAGAATGCCAATTAAACAAATATGATGAAAGTTGGTTGTGGCATAGGAGACTTGGTCACCTAAATTTTGATCACATAATCAAACTCAGAAACAATGGGGCAATAAAAGATATTCCAAAGATATCAAAGCCATATGACTCTGTTTGTAAACCCTGTCAAATAGGAAAGCTTACTCGCACTCAGTTCAAATCTAAAAACTTTCCTTCAACAAAAAAACCTCTCCAGTTAGTACACATGGATCTATGTGGACCATCAAGGAAATAATGTATAGGAAAATAAAATTACTTTATGTTTATTATTGATGACTATTCTAGACTAACTTGGGTTGCCTTTTTGAAAGAAAAATCTGAAGCATTTGAAAAATTCAAAGTGTTTAAGGCTTTGACCGAGAATCAAACAGGAAAAAGATTAAAGGAAGTAAGGTCTGATAGAGGAGGAGACTTTAGTTCATGGAACTTCAAATATTTCTTTGATAAACATGGGATCAAAAGAGAGTACACAATTCCAAGGACTCCACAACAAAATGGAGTTGTTGAGAGGCAGAATAGGTCAGTACAACAAATGGAAAGATCAATGATGAATGGAAGAAACATACCTTAGACATATTGGGTGGAAGCAATTCATACAACTATTCATATCCTTAACAAAGCTCATCTCAGGCCACATAGTGAAAAGACTCCTTATGAACTATGGTTTGGAAGACCTACTTCAATCAAGCATTTTAAAGTTTTTGGGAGTAAATGTTATATCAAGAATAATGATGAAAATATTGGCAAATATGATGATCGGGCTGATGAAGGTATCTTTTTTGGTTATGCTACAAATAGTAAAGGGTACAGATGCTACAATAAAAGACTGCATAAACTAGTTGATTGTATAGAGATAAAAGTTGATGAAGAAATCCCAATCAGAAATGTAAGCAGTGTTGAACCAAGAACAAAAGATATAGTTGAAGATGAAGATGAACAGGTCCAAGGATCAAAAAAGGAAGAATCTGAATCAGATGAAGATACGAATACTCAGACTGACACAAATCAGCAGAAAGAAGCAAAATCACCTCTCAAAATTATTAGAAAGAATCATCCTGAAAATCAGATAATTGGGGATATAAATAAAGGAGTTCAGACAAGGAAATTGATTAAAGACTCAGAACAATGTCATGTTGCCTTTTTATCTATGACTGAACCTAAAAAGTTTGAGGAAGCTAGCTAGGATGATGATTATATTAGAGCAATGAATGAAGAGCTTGATCAAATTGAAAATAACAATACTTGGGAGCTTGTCCCTAGACCCGAAGATAAGAATTTAATAGGTTCCAAATCAATGTTCAAGAATAAAATGAATGAAAAAGGGAAAGTTGTTAAAAATAAATCCATATTGGTCTGTAAAGGATATGCACAAGTTGAAGGTCAGGACTTTGATGAAAATTTTGCACCAGTCGCAACATTGGAAGCCACCAGAATGTTTCTTGCTTATTCATGTCATAAAAACTTTAAAGTTTATCAGATGGATGTTAAGTCGGCATTTCTTAATGGATATCTAGAGGAAGAAGTATGTATGGAGCAACATGAAGGATTCTCATTGACAGATAATCCTAATTGTGTTTGTAAGCTGAAGAAGACCTTATATGGACTAAAACAAGCACCACGAGCTTGGTATTACAGACTGGACAAATTTTTACAAGAAAAAGGGTTCAAGAAAGGTATTGTTGACAGTAACCTTTATATTAAGTCTGAAGGTGATAATTTACTAGTTGTTTTGGTTTATGTAGATGATATTATTTTTGGTTGTACTAAGGAATCATTTGTCCAGTGGTTTGCTAACTCTATGCAAACAGAATTTGAAATGTCCATGATAGGAGAACTGTCATATTTTCTTAGCTTACAAGTAAAACAAAGTTCTGCAGGAATATTTATTTCTCAAGAAAAATATTTGAAAGAGATGTTGAAGAAATTTTAGATGGAAGATTCCTCTCCAGTTAGCACACCTATGGTGGTTGGTTGCAAGCTCAGTAAAAATGATGTTTCACCGGATGTTGATCAAAGGACATATCACTCTATGATAGGCAGTCTTCTGTACATCACAACATCCCGTCCTAATATAATGCAATATGTTGGAATGGTAGGTCGTTATCAGTATGCTCCTAAAAAAAGTCATTTGGTAACTATAAAAAGGATATTCAAATACTTGAAGGCAACAATGACTTATGGTCTGTGGTATCCCAGAAATCAGAATTTCCAGTTAACTGCTTATTCAGATGTAGATTGGGAAAACTGTGTTGATGAGAGGAAAATCACCAGTGGAGGAGCATTCTTTCTGGGTGACTCATTAGTTGCATGGCTTAGTAAAAATAAAGGATCCATTTAATTATCAACTACAGAGGTAGAATACATTGCTGCTGCTACTTCTTACACACAGATTTTATGGATGATACAAACTCTTGCAGATTTGAAGGTAACTTACACTGATCCCATTCCAATTCACTGTGATAACACCAGTGCCATTAGTGTCTCCAAGAATCTTGTTCTTCATTCCAAGACTAAGAATATTCCAATAAAGTACCATTTTCTCAGAGAACAAGTTACAAACAGAATTGTTTGATTGAATTATACACCTTCAACAGAACAAATTGCAGATATATTTACAAAACCATTAGCAACAACCCCTTTTGGATATCTTCATCAAAAGTTGGGGGTTGTAATTTATTGTGTCTAATCTATTCACATGGTCAAGGGGAGTGCTTATTGAATATCTGGTGTATTTCCAAAATGCTCATAGTTGACAGGGGGAGTATGTTTTGCAACAACTCAGGGGGAGCATGTTTCTTCTTTGACATTGATTTCAAAGGGGGAGGAAAGAGTCTGGGAGGAGATTCCAAATGCTCCAGGAGGAGAGTCTGAATGCGAATGCATGTGGGTGCTTGTGTTTCCATCAATGCCAAAGGGGGAGATTGTTGGTAAATATTTAACAGACAGCGAATGCTTGTCATTGAGGGTAAGTACAACAATGAAGATGGCATGAGTACAGAAAGTATGTAATAGATGGGCATTATGAGAAGACGTTGTAGAGAAGATTCGAATAAGCTCAGAAGAGATAGTGCAGAGGATTGTTGGCAATAATAGTGATGGCAAAGATCAGCATGATTAGAAGCACAGTGATAATGGGGGAGGAGCAACAACAGTGATCGTTGGATCAACAATTCATAATTTTCGATGACTGCCAGATCTTAATGTAGACAAGAAGAGTGCGTAGATATGGAGGATAGATCTCGAGAATTAGATCCGAGCATGAGGATCGACCATCGTAGGATCCATGAGAATATGCACAATCTTTAAAAGTGCAAGGTGAAGCGAGCTCACGAAATCTTGAAATCCTGATGCAGATACAATGAAGACTTGCGAAATCATGAAAAGATCCTGAATGTCAATACACCAAAAGACGTGGACCGTTGATCAAAGTTTCGTCTCGGAGTTTCTCCTATCGTGACTTCGAGTGATAAGAACCTCCATCGAAGGAATCACGAGATGCAAATTCATGATAAGATCTCGACCGTACATTCATAGAGATTGTGGATCATTGATCTAAGCTCCATTTGGGAGTTTCGCCTATCGTAACTTGGAGTGACAAGAACCTCCATCAAGGAATTGTGAGATGTGAATTCATGATGAGATATGGACCATAGATTCATCGAGATCGTGGACCATTTATCCCATGCCATTTCGGAGTTTCTCAAATTGCGAATTGGAGAGACAAGAAACATAACCACCGAAATCTTGATTTAATCACAGCCGTCAGATCAAGATGTGATCTAGACCATTGATTCGACTCCCTTTCGGAGTTTCGTAAATCGCGACTTGGAGAAGCAAGAAACATAACCACAAGAGAACAAAAATCGCGATATAAAAAATCACGATATGATCTGAGCCATTGAATTAAGATCAGATCTGGACCGTCGAATCATAGGACAAGTCACTGACTTGGAGTCAATGGAGCATGGTGTGGAAACTCGTGAGATGTGAGATCGCGATAAGATCTGGACCATCGGATCTATGGAGATTTCAACCGTCAATCAGACTCGATGAAGTTTATAAATTCGCAAAAAGAACTTTATGCATAAGCGCTTGGTCATGGCCATGGTCATATAAAGGAAGGAGCTAGCACAGAAAAACTCTGTATAGGAGTTTCAGAGATCGCGAAATGAAGTGTCGAGACACTTGGCCACAGAAATGCCAAAATGCCAAAACTCGATTTAAAGGAGAGATAAATAAAATTCATCCAACAGTGTATATAAACTTGAATATGATCAGAGGGTTATTGTTCTCTCTCATAGTTAATTCATCAGTTACGAATCAGTTAGCAAAACTGATTCATGATTCCTGATCGGTTGGTGTTTCAGTTGCTTAGACGATTTTCTTTTGCCTAAGAAGATGTGAAGTGTAACTATTGTAGGAGTGGTGCATAAAATAAATAGAGATAGACTGTGCGTGGTTGGTTGTTCTAGACGAAAAATGAATTAAACTGTAAGAAAGGGAAAATCATAGGATGCGTAGTGTGAGACTGAAAATATGCGCAGTGTGAGATTGAAAATGTGCGCAGTGTGATATAAAACTCAGAGAAGAGTAACAGATGAGGAAAAGACTTGAAACAGATCAGAATGATAGAACAAGTTGAAGCAGAGCAAAATTGCAGAACAGACAAAGGAAGAGAAGAATTGCAGAACAATTAAAAGAAGACGAGATTTACAGAATAAAGAAGAAGTGGTAAGAATTGATTTATCTTTGAAGTTGGTTGTTTATTTATTCATTTATATTCCAGGGTGGTTGGGAGGTGTTAGGGAGGACTATTGTCCTCATAGGTACAAGTGGGATCTTGAACACAGGGAGTTGTAGGTTCCATCTGGTTGCATCCAGAGAAGCCAGGGTGGCAGGGTGGTGCAAGGGAGAACAAGTGTTCTTTGTTATACAGGTTTGAGCCTGTGTAACTGGAAGTTGGTGCTAGAAAATTAGGGCAGTTGGTGATTCCTTCTAGTGGGTGCTAGAGAAATAAGAGAGTCGGTGCTCTCAAACAAGTTGCAGCTTGTAAAATAGAGGTAGCAGCCTCACATTGAGTTGATGCTCAATTATAGATGATGTACAGAACTTAAAAGACTGCCTATCATTTCGAAGAAGAAGAGGTTTTCTTCCTTTATGTGTTTCCTCATGAAAATTTGTCTCTGTGTATACCTTATGTGTGATTGATTCTCATTACTTTTATTGTCCATATGTTGTATAGTATTGATGATCACTCGAAGAAATATTAAGAATGTATTAATAGAATTAAAATTGTATAAGCACAATAACAACTGATTCACCCCTCCCTCCTAGTTGTCTTAGTAATATCAATAGTGTAGATAACCTAGGCCTAGGATGTCTCCTCCTACTTGACCTTTAAAAGGTATGGCTAGCATAGGGGAAGAAGTAACAAGAGTGTAGCAATGGCTAGGCTCTTCCTTGGCTGAGAATTTCTCTTTTAGGGGACATGAGACAACGACCTACTTGTGTGTTTGTCCCCTAGGGTTTTAAAATTAGAAAAAATTATAATAAATGAAAGAATATAAGACTACAACCATTCAATTAAGAAGTTTTGCAGAAAAAACACTTACATATCATGATGAAATAACTTTGCAAACCCTAGTTGTAAACCTTCCTTCAAGAGAAATGCCAAAAATACCAATAAAAGCCTTCCTTCAACAAGTGTGCCTCACTCAAAAAGATGAAATACCTAGCAAGGGTGAAAATATCAGATCTCACTAGGAGAGTGAGTTGTGTGTTCTTGTCAAAATGAGGATAAAACTCCTCAATATAGATTGTATCATTACCTTTAATTAAATTTAGGTCATAAAAGTTAGTCGACAAGGCTTTAAACCAAAATCATATTGTTTCTACATTAAAATGTCAAATTAAAACCCTAACTGAGTTGTAGTAAAGGTGAAATCCCCTTCAAGGGAGGCGCTAGCCCCTTTTAGGGCAAATGAGGCATCCAGGATAAAAACGTTGACCCTCTAAAGGCCTCTCCAACATGCCACATGTGCCACTACTACCCAATCTACCTCCAAGAATGACCATGACGTCATGGTAAGAATGGGGGCACTCTGAGCCTTCCAAGGCCAACGTTCCACTGAAAAGGGGTCATTCCCCCTAGGCCAGGCTTTGCCAAAGTGCCTCTAATGAAACGTCCTTCTTCTTCTTAGGTGAAAAATCTCAGTCAAGCAATGTCCCATCTTTGCCCCTCTAACGGGGTTTCAACAACCATCTGATGGGCTCTTCAGCCCCATGGAGGTCCGAACTAATCATCTCCCCATGTGTACCGATCCAAATGGTACCTGTCCATCGGGCATGGTCTTGGACATCAAAATCTTTTGCCTCCATGGGTTCATTGGTCACAGGGATCATAGCAATGTTAATCATGTTTCATCATTAATATTGTCAAACATATGCATAAAAAACCTGATATATCATCCAGTAGCTCAAAGACTCAACAAAAACCTACAATACAAGGTTTAGAAAAGGGACAAGATACCCTATTGGGTTAGTATCCATAAGGAAAGGAATGTTTCCAAATGGTTTCATCCAAGCCATGTAAACGAGGTGAAGTGGTTCAAGGGATGTCTAGACATACAGGTAGAGTGAGAGCCAGGGATGCATGATATTACCTATGGGTTTCTTCGTAGAAGTTGATTTGTACCCGTCATGGATGCAATTTTTTCCAAGCCCCTTTTTCCTTTATTCTTTTCTTCATTTTTTTTTTCTTATTCTTTTTCTTTTTATTCAAGGGCTAACCAAAGGAAACTGCCTTGGCGTGGTGACCAGAGCTGACAGTGTTACCCACAAGTACTTTCATAGCGGTGATAAGGTTGGCTTGTGATGAGACCCCCTTTCCCTTGGCCATGCAACCAAAGGTCACTACCCTGGCGTGGTAACCAGATGGTGGCAATGTCATGCTGTTAGGTACTGATGAACATAATAGGCTAGCTCATGATGAGACCCCCTATCCTCTTGATTAGGTCTTGTTTTTTATTTATTTGGGTCCCTCTTGTTTCTTGCTAAGAGGCTTTTTATTGCCTTCTCGGGGATCCCTGGGCAAAGCATCTCGAGGTTTCATTTTTTAGGATTTTTTCTTTTACCAGCTGCTTTTACCTTCTGGGCCTTTAGCCCCTTCTTTCCACAAGATAAGGTGCAACCCCACAAACAAATAATCCTAATGCCCAGACAAGGGGAATGGGACAGATGAGTGGGAGACAAGATGGAAAAGTGATGGTATGATGTGAGCAGACGATGGTTCTTTAGAAACCCCCCAGTGGAAAACCAAAACCTATGGGTACAATCTTGCTAGGGCACCCAGTCAATATCCCCAAGCATGGTCAAGTGGGTCAATGTAAGATCTTAGTAGTTATCAGAAATAAAAGGAATTAGATGCATACATTTAAAGGTTATAATGATCAAAAGTGACACATACCATGATACCTAGACCAATTACCTCATGGAGCAAGAACCTTCTTCGATACAAGACCAAGCCGATGGTGATGGATGTTGTTGTTGTCGACAAGATGAATCTAACAAAAGAAGAGAAGGATGGGCCCTCCAGGGCCATACTCAGGTCAATCCTGCTCTTGGTACTCCATGTCTAGGACCTGTGGGCCTCGAGACATGATCTCCTAGTTATCCCTAGAAATTGGGGATAACAAGACTCAATACACGACTATAAGGAGGAACCATGAAATGGCTTACCCATAAATATTCAAACCAGAGTTAGTTTTGTCAGATATTCTACCTTCTCTAGACTCATGTCACTGTCTAACACCATTTTTAAACATTCAAGACACTAGAGAATATGTTTAGTTTTGCGTCAATAATTTTTGGGGTTAGAACCAACTATATTGTCAACTCTAATCATCCCATTGCAAGGGGAATGTTAAAAATGTCAAGATCCTATTGAGAGTGACTCCTCATGTGAATATGTCACTTCTACTAAGGCAGGTGATAGAAAAAGTGTCTTTGAATGCACTTGTGTAGGAGTGAAATGTCCATGTTCCATTCTGTGAGCTAGATACCTAGCCACTTGCAAAAGAGCATCATCTAAAAGGGGATTGTCTAGGTATTGTAGATGGAAACCCTACGTGAAATTAACATTGGAGGCTCGCATGTTGTATTAAACCTTCATCAATTCCCCATGCATATAAAAAAAATCCTATATTCTAGCCTCATCCTCCTCACCATATTCAACCAACTCTGGGCATTGATATATGATGTGCTAAGGGATAGAAAGAAAGCGAGCACATCTTGGAACCTCAAATGGGAGAAAAACCCTATAGAAACATTATACCCTACCACAAATCTCCCCCATCAACCAAAATTGTAAATGTATATAAGTCCATACATGCAATTTATATCAATTGAAACTTCTAGAATTCAACCATCTACCATTTGGGTCTCCTACATCTACCATGTGTGGATTGGAAATTGACTATTCACCGGAGTAATGTGGACATATGCATGTCGTAAAAACATTTTTTTTAATTAATTGTGATGATTATACATGTATTAAAATATTTTCAATTGATGACTAAGAAATATAATTTAAGCATATATAATTGTAAAAAACTTTGCATCATCTCTACGAGCTAGACTACATATCTCTTGCAACCAAAACTACACATCCTAAGCATAAATAAGATACTGTAATAAAACCATGCAAGGTAATATGTTAAGAACCAAACATCAATATAGCATAGAAAAACCTCAGGAAAAG
>CBVK0103409376.1:0-12774 GCA_900067695.1 Picea abies | reverse complement strand
TATCATTCTCCCTTGGTCAAATCAGCATGACCAATTTGGGAGAATGTCTGTCCGATGCTGCTAATTGGAGAAACATCAACATCCTAGGCCATTCATTACTAGCCAAATCAACATGCCCTCGTGAGTGAATGTATCATCCTCCCTTGATCAAATCAGCATGACCAATCTGGGAGAATGTCTTCTCGATGCTAAAACATCAACACTCTAGCTATGAATGGAGTCTTGTACTTCTCTATGTTGCCATTAGCTGCATGCTTCACCTTGTACAACCACTTGGAATCAACCACTAATTTCCCCTCCGGTCTTGACACAATTTCCCACACATCATTCTTCACGATGGAGTTGTACTTCTCCCTAGCTATGAATGGAGTCTTGTACTTCTCTATGTTGCCATTAGCTGCATGCTTCACCTTGTACAACCACTTGGAATCAACCACTAATTTCCCCTCCGGTCTTGACACAATTTCCCACACATCATTCTTCACGATGGAGTTGTACTTCTCCACCATGGCATCCTACCATACTTGCACACCTATTGCCTCCTCATAAGTCGAAGGCTTTGCGTCAATGATGGAAGGCATTAGTGCAATATAATTGGGAAATTTATTTGGAGGACGACTTACCCAAAAATAAGTCTTTGGACCACCAATTTGCTTATTTGCCTCCTGCAATCTATGTAAGCCACCCCAGTCTCCTAGTTGTGCTAGGTGGTAAACTTCTCTCAGTACCTGTAGTAGAACCTGTCTGACTTGAATGTGAACTCCTTGAAACCTATGGATCAACACTTGGAGGAACAAGTTTTGTCTTCTCCTCAATCATTGTCGGGAGCTCTTGGGACCTAGAAGATTATGCATCCTCGTCAACCTTCACATCTTGAATTACTACTATCTTCCTCTAAGATGGAACATCGAACTTGTAAGCTTTAGTGGACTCATTGTTCAAGCTTCGTCCTCTTCTCCTTTAGAACATGAATGCAAATTGGACTCCCAAACACCCTAAAACAAGAAACTCCCACGAGGAGGCTTCTTTTGGAGTCTTGTCTTTCAACACCCTATGAGAACTTCTGTTTAGTATGTGGATTGTAGTACAACATACTTCAACCCTAAGGAACATGGGCAGATGTACGTCATGAACCATACACTCAATAGTCTCTACTGTGGTCCTATTCTTTCTCTCAATAACCCGATTCTGCTGTGGGTTGTAAGGTATTGTTTGTGAGATTTTAATAGTAATACACATGAATGAGAAAGAGTGGATTGATACTTTCATTAGATGATGCAATGTTTTTTTACATAGTAGGAGAGAGGAGGAGTATGTGACGTAACTCCTAAATACCCAACTATTAACCACTTCATTAATAACTACATTAAATGCCCTATTATTACATCACTTTATTAGTGAGTGTTTATCATTCATCTAAGTCCAAAGTTCTAAATATGACTATTATTTCAAACACCATCCCATAATGGTCATTTTACATGATTGTTCAAGATACAAAAAAACAAAGGCTTTAGACAAGTAAGATGTTTGCAGTCCACAAGATAAGTTCTTCAAAATAGCCACTAGAAGCGAACTGTATACGACAAGGCTGATAAAGTACAAATTTCGTCACCATCCTTTTGTCTGATCATTGACTCACCTGTCGGATGAGAGCCAATGTTGGTTGAATAGTCAACCTTTCCACCATTGACATAGAACTCCAATGTTGGTTGAATAGTCAACCTTTCCACCATTGACATAGAACTTGGCCGATTCACTAAACTCACCTTCTCCACATCTTGGTGGTCCAACATATCAAGATTTTTTGTTTTCTTTTTTGAGGAAGCACCTTCATTGTCACCCTCCCTAAGGGTCTTCTTCTTTACCTCTTCATCTTCACCCTCTATGAGGGTCTTCTTATGAATTACAATAGACAATGCATAATATACCTATTGCTTTCCTTATCTTCTTCATTGATTTTGACTTGTTTAAGCAAGAACATCATCTAGAGCTTCATCTCTTGAGCTCTCTCTTACCTGATACCTCTTTTACCTAGGCATTATGGTTGAATTTTTAGTGACATTACAACCATCTTTTTGTTGAAAGAATCCCACGTTCTCAACTTCTATCCATCGGAATAAACCATGTTCCTCCACACCCTTAGCAACCATCTTTTTGCTTTTCTTATGCACAATAAAACACCTATTATTGCTGAAATTTATATGTAAGTGTGGGCTATGNNACAATAAAACACCTATTATTGCTGAAATTTATATGTAAGTGTGGGCTATGCTTCATTATACTATTTAATGAAAGTAGATTTTTCTCCAAACGAGGAACACAATTGACATCTTTAATCATTACTTGTTTTTATCCAAATAAAGTGAGTTTATTTGGATTATTAGTCGTGTGTTTGGTTTGCAGGAAAAATCAACATGGTATCAGAGTTGAGACTCTGAGGAAACCAGAAACACAAGATCATTTTTGCAGTGCAAGAGAAGTTTTTCTTCTGGTTTGTTACCTACAGGGGTAAGAGAATTAAAAAAAAGTCATAAAACACCGTACGATCCGTACATCGTATGACCAAATCCGCTGCAATAAAGAATTTAGCCGCATGATTTGACTGTCTACAGTGGATTGTGGTTGGATCGCGAGATTCGACAGCTGGGAAACAACAACATAAGGATTGTGGTTGGATCGCGAGATTCGACAGCTGGGAAACAACAACATAACCGTTGGAGTGGAAGGTTACGTGGGTGTGACCTTTGGCTGGAGTGGCTTGTGTGTGCAGACGGGCATGACAACCGTGTAAGCCACCAACTAAGTGTGGACGTGGAGGCAACGAGTGCAACTGCGAGGAAGATCCGCGAAGGTCAAAGCTGGGCATGTGAAGGTCCACATGGAGGGACGATTGCTGAAAGAGTGGCCAAAAGAGAGCCACAGTAAAACAATACAACTGTTGACATATCGGGTAGGAGGAACCACCGGTACTGAGGTCGAAGATGTTGCGCACGTGGGCAAAGGAACCGCTTACAAAAGAAGAACGTGTCGATTGTGATTAGAGGCGTCCAGTAGCCAACGACCGATGGACAACAGATCCACGTGGGTGCTGAAGGTGGTGGAGCCACCAGAATTTTCAGACATCTGCACATGGAGTTGACAACAAGAAACAACTGACAACGTGTTAGTCGTTGAGATTTGGTGGAGGGCCGTATTCTGCAGAGTAATCAGGCTGCAGGATTTGGAGCTGTGGTGTTGTGTGAGGGTGGCATAGGCTCATGGGTGCAACAACGTAGGAGCAGTTAATAGCTCCAACAAGCAACCAAAGTCACCAACAAGGTCAGTAGATAATCGGGGAACCCACAAAGGTTCGAGAAGTGGGCAAGAAGCCTGGGCAGCGGGGAACAGGTACGGGAAGCCAATTTTTTTGAGTTTTCAGCAAGTTGCCAAGATGACAGTGCTGAGATTGCGGTTCGAAGATTGGTTGGATGGGGTGTCCAACTACAGTCTGTGGAAGGAGCAGGATTATGTTGGTGTTGATGGAGAACGAGATCTGGGAATTTGCTAATGCTCAAATCACTCCTCCAACAGATGCGGTAGAACTGGTCATCCATAATCAGAAGGATGTGAAACGCATCATTCTAAATGGAGTGAAGGATCATTTGATCCCTCATTCATCAGGAAAGAACTCAACCAGGTACATGTGGGAGGCTTTGAAAAGCTTGTTTCAGAGCAAGAACGAGAATCACAAGATGGTGTTGAAAGAGAAGCTCAGGGACATGAAGATGACAGGATCAGATACAGTGACAAGTTATCTTACATGGATCCAACAGGTTCGAGATGAACTGGTTGCAGTTGGGGAGACAGTGGCTGATTTAGAGTTGGTGCGAGCGACACCCAAAGGATTCGGGAAGGAGTGGACACTGTTCAACAAAGGAATCATGGCAGGAGAGACCCTCCTTGATTGGTCAAGGTTGTGGGATGACTTTATTCAGGAGGATCTTCGGGATGAAGAACTGAATGCAGGCAGGTCCAAGGTTGATGGAAGGATCACTTGATCCCTCATTTATCGGGAAAGACAACTGCCAGGGACACGTGGGAGGCTTTGAAGGGTTTATTTCAGAGTGAGAATGAGAATCGCAAAATGGTGTTGAGAGAGAAGCTTGGAGACACAAAGATGATAGGATCAGATATGGTGACAACTTATCTCACCCAGAATTGACAGGTTTGAGATGAACTGGTTGTAGTTTGGGAGACAGTGGTTGATTCAGAGTTGGTGAGGACGACACTCAAAGGATTCAGGAAGGAGTGGACACCGTTCATCAAAGGAATCGTGGCACGAGAGGTCCTCTCTAATTGGCCAAGGTTGTGCGATGACTTCGTTTAGGAAGAGCTTTGAGATGAAGAACTAATTGGAGGTTGACATAAGAATGATGATGAGACCTTGCTTTTTCCAGCAAGCTAAAGAAGGGCAAGTTCAAGAAGTTTTCCAGTGGAGAGTCTACCTCTCGAGACGACAAGAAGGACATGAGCAAGGTCAAGTGCTATGCATGTCGCAAGTTTGGGCACTATGCATGTTAATGTCCAAACATGATGAAGGGCAGAAACGAGACGCAACCGAATGTAGCTACGTTGGAAAAGGCTCAAATGGATGAGTTTGCCAAGAAGTTTCAGCAGTCAGAGCTCTTACTTGTTTACCAGACTACCTTGGGCACCACATTAGCTGACGCATTGTTGATAGATAGTGGATCCACATGTCATATGACAGGAGCACGAGAGGTGTTTGAGAGCTTCATCAAGTATGACTCAGATCTGTATGTGGAACTTGGTATGGGGACCAAGCATTTTGGATGGAGTTAGGAGGCATATTGAGAGTGAGAAATGTGCTATGGGTGCCAGAACTCAGGAGGAGTGTGCTCTCAGTCTCAGTGATTAAGAAGAAGGGCCATGAGGTCTTATTTCAAGATGGACTGGTGTTGATCATGCCTAGAGGATCTAGCTTAGACAAAGTAGTTGTCTTTGGAGTTAGAAAGAGCAACTTGTATAGACTAAAGGGACAAGCTATGTGAGCTATGGCAAGCAACAACAGAGTGACAAAGGACAAGGAGCAGGTAGCTCCAAAGGTTGAGCAGTGCAAAGGGAGTCAACCTTTAGGTTCTTGTGGGAAGGATTGGCCTTCCAAGTATGTTCAGAAGAAGTCATGTTACGAGATGACCTTGCAGGATGCTCAAAAGCATGAGGCTTCTAGGAGCAAAGGAAACAAGTCTTCGCAACCAGGTCCTAGCGAGATGGCAGGGTTAACTTTCGTGTCAAAGGGAGCAACCAATCAGGTGGATTGGAGTGCTGGCACGATAGCAGATCTAATAACAAAGATTGAGCCACCTGCAGGTGGCAGAAGTAAATTCCTCGCTAAGAGTGAGTGTTGATGTATTAGCATCGGACAGGTACTTCCACATAGGCTTGATAACTAGCATGTGGAAGTCGCTCTTGTAATCTCTCAGAAAAACTTTAGGAAGTTCACTTTATGAGTCATTAATTAAATTAAATGTCCTGTTAATTAATTAAGTTAAATTCCTAAGTTTGGTGGCATTAGTAACTTAAGTGAGTTGATTAAGTCCTAGTTGTTATATCTAAAGTGAACATGAGATTAGATCTCAATTGTTGATCACTTTAGGAGATCTAGGGTTTTGGATTTAGGGTTAACTCAACGTAATAAAAGGTAGCCTAGGTTAGAGGATGAGACACACAAGAGAGTGAGGAGATCTCATTGAATGGGTGAAGAGAGTTCATCCAAGTGTGAGTGGGCGGGGTTGAGGAAAGGTGCAAAGGGGCAGCGAGGAAGATAGCAGCCAGGTGGGCTAGGCTATCGTTGCATTGTAATCCTTTGAAGGGCCATTATCCCAGGAAGGGAGCCCAAGAGTACTCAAAGAAGATCTGGGTTTCCCGCAAGGGTTTTTTCAGGGGTGTTTACCCAAATATCTTGTGCAATGTGTGATTGGTTTTTGTTCTAATGCTTCTGCTAATGTTTTGTTGATAACCTAGTTGTGCTAATAATTAATAAACCAAGTTTATTTGGATTATTAGTCGTGTGCTAGGTTTACAGGAAAAATCAACAGGTGTTGCATGGTTTTGTGGATTCTAACTTGGTTGGAGATGTAGGTGGCATGAAGAGTACTTTAGGACTCTGTTTCAGTTTGGGTTCATGCATGATATCTTGGTTCAATAGGGAGCATGTAATGTTGGCACTTAGTTCGATATATAGGCGAAATACATGGCAACAAACTTTGCTAGTTGTGAATCTATTTGGCTTTGCAAGTTGATTGTAGAGTTGTCTGATTAGAGGTTGGAGCCTTTTGTGGTATACTATGACAATCACAGTGGTATCAGACTCTAAAAATCTAGTGTTTCACAATCACTCAAGCACATAGACATGTGATACCATTTCATTAGGAATTGAGTTCAAAAGGGTGCAATGATCTTAGAGTATGTTCCTTCATATTTGTAGGTTGTTGACATTTTGACCAAGTCCTTGGGAAAGGCGAAGTTCGAGAAGCTTGGGGAGACACTGGGTTTGGTGGAGAACACTTTCATCACAAAGAGGTAGTGTTAGAGTTTTTACCTTTTGTTCAACTAGTGATTCTCATAGTGATGGTGCAATAGAGATGGCGCCTTCAACCTTTCCTTATAGCAGTGTTGAATAGGTTAAATGAGGGTTCAAGAGATAGTGAATGTAGAGTTGTCTGATTAGAGGTTGGAGCCTTTTGTGGTATACTGTGACAATCACAGTGGTATCGAACTCTAAAAATCCAGTGTTTCACAATCACTCAAGCACATAGAGATGTGATACCATTTCGTCAACCTTTCCTTATAGCAGTGTTGAATAGGTTGAATGAGGGTTCAGGAGATAGTGATATAGATTGCTGTTTGGTGGGCTCATACATGTGCTAACACGTTCTGTTAATTATAGTTTAGATGTTGTTTCAGATTGAGCAATTCCAGTTTTAGATAGAGATTTTCTATTACCAGAGCTTTGCTTTTGTTAGTCTTAACATGCATGATCTATTGTTAGTATGGGGCACAAATCCCTAGTTCCTTAGAGTGCTGATGCATGAGAAGTTTCTAGTTTAGGTTGAGGTCATAGATCTCAAGAAAGGGAAGCATGCTTGCACGCTCCAGTTCATCTTCTAGGTGAGCCGCACTTAATTGGCACTCTTGTCCATGCAACTAAGGTGCACTAGGTGATTAGATTAGGGCTAGGGTTTAACTCAGTCAAACCAGGTATGCTTTGCATGTGTCCAAATTCTTTGTACTTTTCCTCTTCTTCCTATTCTTGCAAGGTGCACCACTGTGTTGGTTAAGAAGTTTTTGATTTGAGCTATACAATAGATTTCTTCTTTCAGTATTCAATAGAAGATAGATGTGATTGAGAGTTAAGATCTTTGTATTTGCTGTTTGGAAATTTTCAGCAGAATGTGTTTGTACCTTAGCATACTTAGCTCTGCTATTTTGATTGAAGCTTTCAAGTTTTCAGCTACTTTGTGTTTAGGTTATTCTTTCTAAATGCAAAATCTGCTTAGCATGGTTTGAAAATTAACATTTTAGGTGTATGTGGGAAACTCATCATTTCCTTTTCCTTGCCAAAGACAATTATTATATGACTTACTAACTAAAACTCACTTCAATCCACTTTACCAACTACAATAAATGGAGGCTTTTACACAGTCTAGGGTTGCAAAGTACATCATCAAACTTTCACACTAATTATTTATGAATTTCCTATTTGTAGTCTTTGTAATTTTACATTGATATTTAAAAATGAAATCTTTTTTTTTGATCTGTTATGGATCAATCATCCTCCTTTCAATAGGAAATATTGAACATATAGAAATTGAAGGAGGAGAGTATTAAGGTGGAACGAAATTCCGGTGTAGTAATATAGCTTGTGTTATTATGGACATACATAGACGACAACCACAAGATCAGATACTCATTGCAAGTGAAATACATCTTTCCAGTGTTGCATGTATTGCGATAATATCAGAATTATAGTGATATCATCGCCAAAACCCAACTCGTGATAATATTGCCTGTATTTATTACGATAAACTCAAATCGCGATATTATTGCGATAATTTGGAAATTATCACCCCGCTGCATAATCAAACTTTTGGTCTTTTAACCCTCATTTTGCAAAATTGAGTTAGGGGATTGAACCAGTGTTTTCAAATTTGGACCACAATTAATGGTAATGTTAATTTGTCATTTCCTTTATCTTTCCTTTTTATCCTAACCATTAATTGTTTCAGGATGTTTGAGAGTGGTTCCAACCTCATCGGACTTCATAGGGAGAAAGTAGAATTTCATAATCCATTCAAATTTCAGCAGACTTAGTTTTCGGGATTTCAGGATTGGTAGGATTGCAACATTTTTGTTGGATTCTATCATGCATGAGGGTATGGGATTGCCATTTAATCAAGAGAACCAAGTCCGTTATGTACCTTGATGTTGGTGGTATTGATCGTTGAACTCTTTTGTGATGGCCAAAAATGTACCCTTCACTCAAACCACAATCATTGATTAAGCATGTTAAACTTTTTCTACCATATTATAAGGCTTGGATTAGGCAGTTTCATCAAAATAGGGTGGTGTTGATTGATGTCCTTAGAGGATCGAGGTAGAGGCAAAGGTTAGACAAGAGGCAAAGGGTGATACTAATGATGAGAATCCTAATATAAGTGATGGTGGAACATTGCTCATCATTTAAATATTCCTACTCATTTATTCATAATGCTTTCTTTCAAAATTTCAATAATTTTTTCGAATCATGGTTTGAAATATTTAAAATATAATTTTTTCATTAAAATTTAAATATTTTATGTACTTTTTAGTAATCCGACCCATTGAAATCAGATCGGTCTAAGTTAATCTGAGTCCGAGTATCTAGATGCCTCATGATGATCATCTCACGAGATACATTTATTTTTTGTTTTGATGTTATTTTGTATTATCCTGTCAGGAATTATGACTTAGGACAGATATTATATTTCAGTATCGATGTTTGATGGACCACTTGACATCTTATACATCTTATATTGCAGTTTATTTTCATATTTATGTGACAATGTGTTTGTTTGATGTTGATGTTGCTTTAGAAGTTTAAAAAATTGAAAAAAAATGATAATTTTTGTATTTTTTAAAGTTTCCCTGTAATTTCTGATAATTTCCGATATTTTCCCCAATATTTCCAATAACTTCAATCTTGGACCCCAGGCGATAAATTCTCGATAACGATAAGTGCAACATTGCATCTTTCCAACTCTACTCTGCCAAATGCACCCGATATGGCATTATATTCAACGTGTATCTCTATTACAATTTATTGGGTTTGCTTATTTGGTATATTTTGAGGCCTTCATCAGTGGTTTTAACTTTTAAGTTCTTGAACCAGGACTAGATGTTGGTTGCATGTTCATGCTTGTTGTCAGAGATAAATTTCCTTTGGTTATTTGCATCCTACAAGGAGACATTTGTAATTAGAAGTACTCTTGTAATAATATTTACCTGTTTGTGGGTCCCACAAAGTTCTGGGAAAAAATATTTACCTGTTTGTGAGAATGAACTGCCATTAATTCACTCCCCTTTTCTTTTCTTCGAGTGCATAATTTGCTGTTTCTGTTTCTTGACAGGTTCAAAATGTCAAAAAACCCTAGTCATTTACAATCTATGTCATACTTGTTTACAAGGAAGATACTATCCTTTGACTCAAGTTGGTTGCATTCCGTGTAATTGTTACTTAGCATGCTTCTTATATTATATTTTACATTTTGTTGTTTTAGGATGAAGGCATCAAGCACCTGGTCATCCCAACTAGAGATTATCTTTTTGCTCCTTCATTTGATGATATTTGTCAAGCTGTGGACTTTATTCATGGTTAGTAACCTCCCATATTTAATCTGACAAAAGAAGAGGTTTGAATTACTTTTGTACTGGATTTGGTATCATTCATCTTCTATTTTCTCTTACCATCGCATTTGTAGTCACTATGTAGTATGGATGATAGGGTCCTGCTAGATTTGGTTGCCTGCATATGATGCAATAAGAGACTGATCTGAAAAGGACCTACTTAACAAAACTCTTGTTTGAAATTTTAAAATGACAATGAAGTGTGGCACAAACATAAAACATGAATTGACTTCAAAAGTTTTATATTTTCTCTCTTTTGATTCTTTGGTTTGTTTGGGGAATTTTATGACTCTGTTTGCTCTTTGGTTTGTTTGGGGATTATTATGACTCAGTTTGCAGTTTGAAGACACTTGTTATGGGTGTACCAGGTATGGAGATGCATTCCAAAAATCAGTACCTTAGGATGGATGTACTTAACCTGTTTATATTTGTTTTCAACTTAGTGATGATTCCAAGTATTGTGGTGAAGAATCAAAATTGTCAAGGCTACTGTTGGGCATGTAATGTCTGCTGACTGTCGATATTCTGCTTTCTTTATTTGTAAGGTAGCTCTGGCCTGGAAAGTGTTGTCAAATTCCTAATGCTAAAGCAAGCCTGAATGTCAGTTTATATCCTCTGCCAGATTTTGGGAGGTAGCTCTGGTTGATGTTGTCAGGGTCGTTTTAACTTTTACCCCTGTTAAACTAAAACACAAGTCTCAGGTTGTTTTTAGTTGTGTGTTGAAATCAGGAACTTAGCAGTTTTTATTCAAAAACTAGATTATAGCCTGTTGAACATAGAGTGGATAACATGGTTCAACTCTAATTATTTCAGAAACTGTGTTAGGGTTCTTGCAATATTTTTGGGTTTTAAATGGAGTCCAATCTTGTGGCTAAACTTTCGTCAATGAGGTCCTCAAATTGATGCAACCCCCTAGACAATACAAGGAACCCACTTGTATAAGTAAAATAGTATTCTGGCTTGGAATTGGGCCTACATTAGGAATGACCGAGAAATTAGTATTTATAGGAAATTAACAATATTATTCTCATTCACAAACAAGATTTATATGATTATTTAATATTGTAATTTGTTACCTTTTGGGGTTATTGGGAGATATTATGCTATTTTCTAGGGGTTGCTGTGCACTCACCACCATTTTATAATTTGGAGCCTTGATCCCCATCTATATTTGATGCATTCAGTATATATTGTGCTATTTTGGATTACTTGGAATGTTATGACAATGTTCTAAGATGTTTTTAGGTTTCTATTTAAGGTGTACAATTTATCTGAGCTTGCATCCTGACATTTTAAGTGTAATATATTTTTCCCAGTCGATATGGTTCATAAGCCTCTTGTTTGCAAGTTTGTGAACTCCTAATAACTAGACTTAAAATGGAAGTATGTCATGTCTGACCTGAAACCAAATTATATCCAATAGAAACCCTTCGTTCATGGTGATTTCCATATGGGGGTCAGAGCTGGTTAAGGTTGCAAAGATTGCTTCCTCTTCAAACCTGTATACCTTGAACATTTCAGGCATGAATGGAAAAAGTGGTGTCTTTTCTTGAAATATCTGTAAAACCTTTGTTTATAAAACTTAGTACCTTTGTATTGTTTTATTATTTGATATCTTCTTTTATTTAAAATCTTTTTCTATTAATTATGCATCCAAAAAATTCGAGCTATTATCTCTGAATCATCCAAAACATTCGAGCTATTAATTGTGCCTCAACCTGGCAGATGCTGCAGGGAAAAACACATGAGGCCTACATGTCAGCTTGCCTTGCATTGATTATCTCTGAATATTGAAAAACACAGAAATAGAACTCTGATATTAGAACCTTTGAGAGAACTATTAAGTCATGGAAGGTCGAACTAAACAAAATAAAATTGGCTCCTTTCAGATAGAGCATGAGCCAACAAACCCATGGACTCTATATGTGACCACATTTGCATACGTTATGCCACCCATGATTGCCTCCACAACAAGAGTCTTGGTGACTACAGAAGTGTGGCTGGCAAAGTCAAAGCCTCCACTTCTCCATTGTGCTGCCCATAAGATGTGCATACTATCTCCAAAGAAGCCCTGTACAATGCAGTACACGAAAACCAGAGGCAAGTATTACGGACAGACCTCATTATACAACAAACAGTCTCCATGCAATTATCCTTTGTTTTTCCTTGCCTCCACAAAGCTCTACTATTTTACCTCCCACCAGAGACCCTATGGCTCCTCTTGGTCTTGGTCTTTTCCCTCCTGGCATGCTGCGTTGCAACTGCCTGCAGTTGAAGACCACAGGGAATTGGTGCTTTCTTCCACTAGGGTTGCAGCCTTTGAATTACTTCTTCAAAGAGGCAAGTTTTAGGAGCTGTTCATTTGTTTATCACTAAATGTTGACTGTTTTGTGTCCATTTGGTTTCTGTCATCATTCCAAATGGTGATGTCTTGACATCAAATAACCTGTGAAATTTTTTCCTACGATACTTTGCACAATTTTTTAGGATAATACTGTGTAATGTCTTTACCCTTTGTTTTGTTTCTGTTGAACTATATTTGACAACCCAACGGATATCCATGTGAATCCCAAGGAAGATGCACTCCCTCAGCCAACGGGATTATTGAAAGGCTCACTCTCTCAGCTTATTGGAGGACAAGAACAGCTAGGCACAAGTCTCGACGAAGTAGTTGATCAGATCTAACTAACTAGTTGTTAGAATCTAGCTGTAGCTTGACCCATTCAAGCCATCATGTAATAGCAAGCATATATATAAGCCTGCCCTCTATTCTAAATAAAGCGATGGTTATTTTGCTCTTAGTTTTGGTTACAATATTCATGTCTTCATGTT
>CBVK0103409344.1:0-12347 GCA_900067695.1 Picea abies | reverse complement strand
TTCCCACAACCCTATTGTAGTTATGTGGATCAGTAGATTGAACCATATAGTAATGCATGGGCATTACAGGTTCTAAATATGAAAGTACATGAGAAGGCTCCTCACGCTAAGATCGATTCATCCTCGAATCCAATGGATTCCCTACAAGGTTGCCTACTTCTTGAAGTGTGGTTTGTGCCTTCTTGGGCATCTACTGAAGCTTCAACGTTGTCTTCTTATATGGTTGTACTACCTTATTATTTCCATGTATAGAATCTGAGTGTATGGAATCATCTCTGATGTCTAAAACTGATGGAAGAACAAGAGTATATGCATGTTGCAATGGAGGTGCATGAAAAGTACTCTCCTTATGTGTAAATAGAATAGAGAAGTCATCATCGAAAAACTTAGTGAATTTATACAACCTTGACTTGTGATCCACCTCACCAATTGCAATGATGGAGTTGTCATGCATGTCAATTACTGAAATTGAATCGGATGTAAATTCAACTTTTCTACCTTTCTGAGTGATTTGATAAACTAAGAGCAGATTCATAGAAAGCTTTGGAACATGCAAAACATTCTCAAAACTACCATTGTGGAGTTCCATTGTCCTGTCTCCTATTACTGCTACAGGAGTATCATCCCCCATGAGAATAGGGGGTCTTGATCATGGACTCAAAGAAGAGAAAACTTCTTCTTTCGCTGCCATATGATGGGATGCACCAAAATATATAATCCATGAATCAGATGAGGAATTGATTGCAACCAAATCATGACGATTACCTTTCTTGGGCACATGGTCTTCTTCCTTCTTCTTCTTGGCTCCTTCAGGAATGAAGTCTCCAAGGTTATTCTTCTAAAGTACCTGTGTCATAAGATCGATTTGCTTCTTCATGCATGTGGATTCTTCATGATTTGGTTTATTGAAATATGTGCACTCCTTTCCCTTCTTCTTCTTCTTCTCTTTTTAATTTGAAGATTCTTTGGAACCTAAAGAATCATTGAAGGGTTTGAAATATCCCTCCTTAGCTTCCTATTTCCCCTTTCTTTTCTGTGTGGATTTTTGATTTAATGACCCTTTTCCATCCTGCATGGTGAGTGCATGTGCTTTGGGTTCCTTGATTAGGCCCATCTGAATGCGTTTTTCCTACTCATGTGTGAGAGAATCAATGAACTCGTCCATGGTAGGCATCTTCCACTTTGATCCCAAGAGATGTCTGCTAGAATGGAAAGTGGAGACATAGAGAACATATTCTGGTCCTAGATTAGCCAAGATTATAAGAATAACTTGGTCTACTTGTGTAGACTTATCAATACCACAAGATGAAAAGCTTAATACAAATATTTAATCTTGGTAAAGAATCCTGTATATTATCAAAACATTTAGGATCCAAGGTATTCAACTCTACCTCAAGCATATGGCCTCTCATCTCATCCTGCTTCCCAAAGAGACTTTCCAAGGTGGTCCAAATATTATTTGGAGTCTTGCATGCAACAACATGAAATCATAAATCAGCTGAAATTAATTCAAGAAGAAGCCCTGTGGTCTCATCCTTACGGTTCGCCCATCTGGTCTTCTCAATCACCGATGTAGGTTTCATTTCTGTCACCATCGTCAAATTGGACACTCCTTTCCTTCTGAGTTGGAATTAGGCCTTTGGATTCCATTCAAACTAATTGTACAATGTTAGAATTATCACCAAATTTGATTGAATAATTGGATTCATATACATCCCTCTTATTGGTTATGAAAAACCCAGAAAAATTTGCCTGAGAAATCACTAAAAAAACACTTTTTCAAGAGTGTCTCACCATGTCTGAAGGCCACAGTGAGACACTGTCAAGAGTGTCTCACTCTTTCTGAAGTGTTCCTACGACTGCCAGACCTTATGACATGGAGAGGGTGCAAAACTTTGCTAATGTCACGCTTTTCGACAGGGAGAGGTTGCGACACTGTTAGATACACAGATTATGCTCGTCGAAACTCCGATTTCCCTCTTCTCTGGCTTGCTCCAAGCAACTCGGCTCTGATACCATGTAAATGTTTGATGGAAACCTGCATAGGAGACCTAGCTAAATCAAGTACAAACCAACCTTATCAAGAAAAGGATGAGAGATTCAATATGGACGAATGAGAAAATATCTTCACACTACTCCAATGAGCTAATGAATGAGCGATATACACTCATATAAGAAAGAACATTCATAATTAAGAAAAGAGAAAAACCAGTGAGCTCTTCTTAGGAATGCATGCATTCATAATAGTGATGGTATAAAAATGGAAAGTCTAAAATAGAACTAGCTCCAGTTAACTAATAACAAACTAGTGAGTCGAAAATAGAAATATTTCCAACATACACACCTTTTGATTTTGGAAAATCATGGCGAGCACAAAACCTCCTATATCTAGTTCACAGTGATATTTACTGCATCAATCTACCTTCCTTAGTAGGTGAAATATATATCTTGAGTTTAATTGATGATCTCTCTTGTTTCACTTGGGTTTATTTTATGAAGAATAAGAATATTGTCTTAGAAAAGTTCAAAGAATTTAGAGCCTTTGTTGAAAAGCAATGTGGCCGACCCATCAAGTGCTTTAGGTCAGAAAATGGTGGTGAGTATGTAAATTGAAACTTTAAAGAATACTTTGTTTGATCCTGTATTGAATGGAAATGGTTGGTTCCTCATGCACCCTAACATAATGACATTGCAGAACACAAGAATCAGACGTTAGTCAAAATGGATAGATGTCTTTTGCAGGCCAAAGATTTGCCTCCTGGCTTCTTGGTTGAAGCTATCTATTGTGCAAACTATCTTCTCAATCACTTCTTGACTCGAGCTATTCCTTTGGTGACTCCAATTGAATGATGGTATGGAAGGAAGCTGTCAGTTAACCACATCTGTGTGTTTGGATGTGTTGCATGGGCTCATATTTATGATGATTGCAAAAAGAAGTTGGATGCAAAGAGTCATGCTTGCATCATGATGGGATACTCTGAAGAGTCTAAATCCTATTGATTGTTTGATCCCATCAAACGAAAAATCATTATCAGATGAATTGTATGGTTTGATGAGAATTCTTCTGGCATTAAGTTGTTGAATGCCTCCTCTGGATTGTTAAAGGATGATCACTTTGATGTTCTTTCTGACTCTCATTCTCTTGTTCTATTTTTCAGTCCTTTGATTGGATAGTCAAACTGTGTTCTTGTTTTGACTAGACCTTCGACCTTGGAGTCGACTAGTTATTCGATATATGTTTCGACTGGTCTGCCATATTTGTCTACTGAAATTGTTCAATCTTTTGATCGAGCTTCTGTAGTGAACAACAATTCACCCCTTGCTTTTCTACCCAGATGGGCTACCAATACCATTGAAGCTGCTGGACCTGATGTCGGTGATATTTCTTCAGGTCGACAAACTCATAGTTAGAAGTAACATGCTAGCGTTGCATTGATGACTCATGTACTTGAAACTTATAATCCTATTAACTACTCGGACACACAAGGCCAACCTAAATTGGAGCAGGCTATGAAAACATAAATGCATTCTTCAACAAAGGATCACACTTGGGAATTAGTTCCCCGACCACAAGGAAAAAATGTTACGAAGTGTCGATCGGTCTAGATGACCAAATTTACCTCTGAAGTTGTTTTTGAGTGTCATAAAGCTTGCTTGGTTGCGAAGGGATTTTTCCAACAAGACAACATCATCACATAATCTACACTGAGACATTTTCCTTTGCTGCGAAGATGAACTCTGTTCCACTGATTCTTTCTCTTGTTGCTCGATTTGGATGGAAAATCCATTAGATGGATGTGAAGAGTGCCTTTCTTCATGGTGATCTGTCTAAAGAAATTTTCATGGAGCAAACTCCTGGTTTTGTGATAGATTCAAACTTAGTTTGTTGACTCAAGAAGTCTCTTTATGGTTTTAAGTAGATTCCCAGAGCTTGGTATGCTAAGATCTATAGTTTCTTTCTTCGACTTGGTTTCAAACGTTGTGGATTTGATCATATCTTATATGTACTCCATACTCATGGAAACACTTTGATTATTGTTGTATATGTTGATGACCTTGTTATAACTGGAAATAACACTAATCTCATTCTTAGATTGAAGAAGCAACTTGTTGACTCCTTTGACATGACAGATCTTGGTATTCTGCATTATTTTGTGGGTCTTCAAGTATTACCATTGTCTGATGGTGTTTTTATTTCTCAATATAAATATGTAATGGATCTTTTGACATGTTTTAAGATGTCATATTGTAAGCCATGTGCTACTCGTTTTGAATTTAGAGTAAAGCTGAGCAAAACTTGTCAAAATCCCAAAGTCGATGCTACACTCTATCAAAAATTGTTCAACAATCTCATTTATCTTACTCACAATCAACTTGAAATTTCCTTTATTATTAGTGTGGTTTCTCGATTTATGTAGGATCCCAGAGAAATCGAATGGAAAGCACTCAAACGAAATGTTCGTTATCTCAAGGGTACCACCCACTTTGGTATCCAATATTATCGAAGTTTTGATTTGTTGATTGACTTCATCGACTCCGACTCGGCTGACGACAATGATGATCAAAAGTCCACTTTTAGCTATGTGATTTGATTCAACAAAGGACTATTGGTTTGGGCATGAAAGAAACATAAGGTAGTCTCCTTGTCGACTATAGAAGCATAATACCATGGCATTGTCATGCAAGTATAAAGGAAGTCTATATTCACCAACTTCTGGTCCCCTTATGGTGAAAGCCCTCATGCGAAGACGCTTTGCGGAGTAAGAGAACTCATGCTTAATTATGTAATAATGAGATGAATGACAATGAATTTGCCAGGTAAACTATCCTATATGGATAATTCTTGTCATTCCATTTCCGGTGGTATGTGGAACGTCACATAACTCCTCACGGTTATAGAGTTATGGCCATGATAAGTTGGAGACCCCAGGTTTGGGTAATGGACCCAAGTTTGTTTTATGGATAACGGTATGAGTTATGATATATTTTCAGATAATAATATTCTATATGGATAGTACATGTCATTCCATTTCTGGTGGTATGTGGAACGTCACATAAATCCTCACGGTTTGAGAGTTATGGCCTTACGAAGTTGGAGGACCCTCATATGTCATCTAGAAGCCCCAAAAGGTCAAAGTAGTCAAAGTGGTTTAAGAGATTTTAAAAGTTAAATAATAAAGTGAAGTAATGAGTGTATTATAATTCAAAGTGAATAAAAAATAAATTATTTCAATAATAAATTTAATGGATAAATTAGAAGTGGGTTAACCCTAAAATAAGGAAAGTGGGGCCAAGTGACCTAGAAGATGTTTTTAAGAGTATAAATAAGAGGCAAGTCTCTCTCATTTTAATCAAACTTGAGCATATTGAATATCTATAGGTTTATGAGGTAACCAAGGATATCTAAGCCGAAATTCTGAGGGAAGGTGAAGAAAAGAAGGCCGAAATGCAAGGAAGGATAAATTCTTTTGATGGTGATTTCTAAGGTATGTTATTTACAGGTCATCTCACCATTTTCGCTATAACTTTTTTCCTACAATGATTCAGACCATGAAATTTCTATTCCATTGAGAAAACATATCCAAGTATCTTTGGTAAAAAATTCAGCTTGTGGGTCATTGTATTTTTGGAGTTACACTCCGTGGAAAATAGGGTTTGTGGCTAGTTCTGAAACTAGTCAAAAACAAGTGTTTCGGGTAAAAACGTCATAACTTCTTCATAACAAATCCAAATTCAGTGAAACCAAATGTGTTGGTTAGGGTATAGTCTTTAGTATGTTGTGTAATAGTTTCAGATTAATTCAACAAATATTGCGTGCATGGAACGCTCTACAAGGTCGCTCTCTAGAATAAGCCAAAATTCAACAAGGTATGCCATTTTTTATATAAGTCCTTTTTTGAAGTTAAGGAAGGTTTGCAGGAATGTGATCATATACCCCAGGTCTATTACAGAGCTACAAATCAGATGTGGATGATGAAATTGATGAGGGATTTTGGTTGAGGTACATGTTGAGTACATGGTTGAGACAAGTACTTGATGAGTTGGCACATACATGAGGTGTATAGTTGATGATGTTGGTACACAATGATGAGTAGTTGACATATGATTGGTACATAGTTGGTACATGGCTGGATGCACTTGTTTATGGTACAGGTTGATTACAGGTTATTTGGTACAAGTTGGTGCATGGTTGATGCACTTGTTTATGGTACAGGTTGATTACAGGTTGCGGTACAGGTTGATGCATGGTTCATGTTTATTGGTACATGTTTACAATGGTATATCTCGTGACGATAGGTTGACAGTGGTTCCATCATTCTACTTCTACTTCAGGGTGGCAGGATGGGGCAAGGACAGGTGGTTGTAGCCACCTTCCGGTTGTACCCAGAGAACATAGGGGGTTTTAGCCTCCTTCTGGTTGTAGCCAGAGAATTGGGGAGTTGGAGCTTCCCTCAGGTTATAGCTTGAGAAACTAGGGGGTTGGAGACTCCTTCCACTTGCAGCTGGAAAACAAAGGAAGTTGGTGCTTCCAATGAATGTAATTCTTCAAGACATATAAGAAAAAACATTCTGTGGTTTTCTCCCGATTTGGGTTTCCACGTAAAACACTGGTGTACTGTGTATGTGTATGTTTGTTCATTTGTTCATTTCTTATTTACTCTGCAGTTATTGGATGATAATGCTTCATTTATATAACACTTGGATTATATGGTTAAAAATGATTAATTTGCTCTATTACTGATTCACCCCCCCTCTCAGTAATCCAACAATTGGTATCAGAGTAGGTTCCTTCAGAAATTAGTTTAACCACTGAAAGGTAGATCATGGAGAGTACTGACTCATATAAAAATGGAATACCACAGTTTGATGGACAAAAGTATTCTTTTTGGAGCATAAGAATGAGAACATATATACAGGAACAGGGATTTCAAGTTTGCAAATCAATTGTAGATGGATACACAACACCAACAGTTCCACTAACAAATGACAAAGCAGTAAAACTCGGTGAGACTAATTCCAAAGCCACAAATGCACTTTTGAATGGTCTCAGTGATACGGTATTCACCAAAGTTGCACACTGTAAATCCGCTAAAGAGATTTGGGACAAGCTTCAAAATATTTATGAAGGAGATACACAAGTCAAAGCAGCAAAGCTTCAGACTTACAGAGGTCAGTTCAAACAACTAAAAATGAAGGAAGATGAAGATATCGTAGCCTACTTCTTACAAGTCGATGAAACAGTGAATGGAATCATAGGATTGGGAGAAGAAATTGAAGAACCTGCAATTTTTCAAAAGATACTAAGATCTCTTCCTATGAGATTCACCCCTAAGATATCAACACTAGAAGAAAGATCGGATTTGGACTAAATAAGCATGGATGAACTGCATGGAATCTTCACATCATATGAAATGAGAACTGAGCAGGAAAATCCAGATGTAAAAGAAGCAGCCTTGAAGGCATCCAAAAGATCAAAGAAAAATAAAAAGGAACAAGAAGAATATAGCAGCAGGAATGACGCCTCAGAAGATGATGAATAAGTGGCCAACTTCGTCAAAAGACTGAACAAGGGAACCAATGGTAGGTATAGAGGTAATCTCCCTTTAATTTGTTTTTATTGTGATGGTATTGGTCATTTTGCTAACAAATGTCCTTATAAGAAAAAGAGAAACGATGAAGGTTACTCAAAAGGAAAACACACATATAAAGACAAAAGAACTACAAAGAAAGTTTTCAAGAAAATCTTATACACCAAAGAAAAAATCTTATCATCAGATGAAGATGAAGTCAGTGACAATGAGACAGGAAGACTTCTATTCATGACAGTAAAGACTCTGACAAATAAGACTCCGAAGAAGAATATGAAGAAGACAAAGAAGAATGTGAAGAAGTCGAAGAAGAAATTGAAGAGGCAGAAGTTGATTATCAAGAAGAATTAATGTGTTCCATAGAAGTTATCAGAAGAGAAAAGAAGAAAAACAAGAAACTACAAGCAGAACTAGACAAGAAAAAAGACACTCGAGAACTAGAACAAATGATCACAAAATTGAAGGTTCAAATAGAAGAAGATAAAAGAATTGAAGAAGCACTCAAAGAACAACTAGAAGAAAAGGACAAGATCATTGGAAAATTGGAAGTAGAGGTTGTCATAGTAAGAAAGGATATTCAAAAGAAAAATATGCAGAATAGCTCAAAAGTTTTAGATGACATTATCAACAGTAAAAAATCTCATCTTGACAAGTTCGGACTTGGATACAATCAGACATAAGATGGATCAAGCTCCAAAACAATAGAGCAAGAAACAAATCCAAATAGCTATGCATAAACAATCAAAGAGGATATGAAGATATACAAGGAAGATTACAGGGACACTCCTCCACCAAGAAGATTCAGATTTCAGAATCAACAACAGACAGATAGGCCTTAAGAAGAAGAAGGATTCATAAGATCACCTCCTTTCAGAAGATCTTCAACTCCCAGGTTTCAAACTAGATTTTTTTGTTTATGTTATGCATGTAATAATTTTGGACATAAAGCTGTGAATTGCAGAGCTAACAACATGAACAATAACAAATTTGAGAGTTATACACAAAGGGATTATTCAAGGAGACCTAGTGACACACAAAGAAGAAGTTACAACATGTTTGAATATTTGAGCATTGAAGTGGAATGTTACAAATGTAACAATTTTGGACACATGGCCAAGGATTGTAGAATGACAGTCCCTCCTAAAGAATCTCAACATAATAACAACAATCATAGAAAAGAACCTCAAAAAACGACATGGATAAGAAAGCAAGATTAGTATAAGAATGAAGAATGCACAGTCGCTCTACAATCTAAGCAGAAGAAACACGGTTGGTATGTTAACAATGGATGTTCAAAACACATAACAGGTGATAAAGACAAATTTCTTACATTACGAAAAGAAAAAAATGGATCAGTCTCCTTTGGAAATGATAATTCATCCAAAATCATTGGAGAAGGAATAGTCCGAATTGGAAACAAGAATGAAAAGGCACAAAATGTTCTACTGGTAGAAGATATGAAACATAATCTTCTAAGTGTGAGTCAAATGTGTGACCAAGGTCATAAACTTACTTTTGATTCAGAAAAGTGTTAGATAAGAAAAGAAGGTTCAGGGAAATTGATTGGTATAGCTGCAAGAACTTCAAACAACATATATGTGTTAAGTGAAATTGGAAATGAAAAGTGTTGTCTAGGAAAGGAAGATGAAAGTTGGATATGGCATAGAAGAACAGGTCACATGCATTTTGATAACCTTGTCAAAGTTAGCAAAAGAGAAGCAATTAGAGAAATGCCCCAGATCACGAAACCAACCAACACTTTATGCAAGCATTGTCAACAAGGAAAGAAAACAAATACCAGGTTCAAATCAAAGGAATATTCAACAACAAGACCACTGGAAATTGTGCACATTGATCTAGTTGGACCAACTACAACAAAGGGCTTAAAAGGTGAAAAATATTTTATGTTATTAGTTGATGATTATACAAGAATGATTGCAGTTTTCTTTCTCAAGAACAAGTCAGAAGCTTTTGAAAACTTCAAGATCTACAAGGAAATGGTTGAAAATGAGATGGATTCAAGAATCAAATGTTTGAGATCTGATAATGTAGGAGAGTTCACTTCAAAGGAATTTATGGACTACTGTAGTAGTCATGGAATAAAAAGGCAATTCTTCGTTGCTAGGACACCTAAACAGGGAGTTGTTGAAAGAAAGAACAAGACAGTACAAGAAATGGCTCAAAAAATGCTAATGGATTCCACATTGATAGATATATTTTGGACACAGGCAATGCATACAACAGTTCACATTCAAAACAAAGTAATGCTCAGAAACAACACTGATAAAACTCCCTACGAGCTATGGAAAGGAAGACCAACAAATGTGAAACACTTTAGAGTTTTTGGAAGCAAATGCTACATCAAAAGAGAAGATGGCAGAATGAGAATGTTTGACTCTCGTGTGGACAAATGAATACTTGTTAGTTACTCAAGTACAAGGAAAGCATACAAGTGTTACAATCTAAGATTGAACAAAGTTGTGGAAAACATCAATGTAACAATTGATGAAACATGCAGACCAGAATCAAAGGAAGAAGAAAACAAATCAATGGAACAACTTTTCGAAGAAGAAGATGAAAAAGAAGTAGAAGAGGAAGATGAAGATGAAGAGAATTTGACAAAAGCAGAAGAGAAAGTTCATAAAGTATCTCCAAAGACACCTAGCAAATGAGTATAGAAGAATCATCCTTCAGATCAGATTATTGGAAACAAAGATGCAAGAGTTGCGACTAGAAGAAAAATCTGTTCACCAGAACAAACACACCTAACACTCTTATCTACAATTGAACCAAACTGTTTTGAAGAAGCTAGAAAGGATGTATTTTGGAATAAGGCCATGGATGAAAAATTGGATCAAATAGAGAAAAATGACACTTGGGAATTGGTTCCAAGGCCAAAGCATAAGAATGTGATCGACACAAAATGGGTTTTCAGGAATAAATTGAATGAAGATGGACAAGTTACAAGGAACAAAGCTAGAGTTGTGTGTAAAGGATATGCACAGATTGAAGGAATCAACTTTGAAGAGACATTTTCCCCAATTGCCAGAATGGAAGCAATCTGTTTACTTTTAGCTTATGCATGTTCCAAAAATGTTAAAGTATATCAAATGGACGTAAAATCAACTTTTTTGAATGGGGAACTTGAAGAAGAAGTCTACATTGAACAACTAGAAGGATTTCAGTTGTCATATAACACAAACTATGTATGTAAATTAAAGAAGGCCTTGTATAGTCTGAAATAGGCTCCTAGAGCATGGTACTCCAGACTGGATAAGTATATGCAGCAGACAGGGTTTAGAAAATGAAGTGCATACAACAACCTCTACATCAAGGTAAGTCAAGGTAATATTTTATTAATTGAAGTTCATGTTGATGATATTATTTTTGGTAGTGATGATGATAGGTTAAGCTAGAAATATGCAAAAGACATGCATAATGAATTTGAAATGTCGTTACTTGGAGAACCGTCCTTCTTTTTGGGACTTCAGATATGTCAAAGAAACCAAGGAATTTTTATTTCTCAAACCAAGTATATCAGAGAAATGCTAAAGAGGTTCAGAATGGAAGATTGCAAACCAGTTATCACTCCCATGAAAACTAGTTGTAAGTTGAGCAAAGATGATGATTCAAAGTCTACAGATCAAAGGAAATATAGGTCAATGATTGGCAACCTACTATATGTGACAACATCCAGACCAAATGTAATGCAAGCAGTTGGACAGGTGGCATGATTTCAAGGAGCACCAAAGGAATCACATGTATTAATAGTAAAGAGGATTTTTAGATATCTTAAAGGAACAGAAGAGTTTGAATTATGGTACCCAAAAGGAAAATATCTATCACTTATTGCCTGCACAGATGCAGATTGGGCAAGTTGTATTGATGACCGACGAAGCACTAGTGGAGCAATATTCTACTTATGTGAGTGTTTAGTATCATGGCTAAGAAATAAACAATCATCAATATCTCTATCTACAACCGAGGTAGAGTATATTGCAACAACAACATGTTGTACACAAGTTCTTTGGATGAAACAAACTTTGACAGATATACAGGTTGAGTATGATGAACCCATTCCAATATATTGTGATAATACAAGCACCATCAGTATCTCAAAAAACCTAGTGATGCACTCAAAGACGAAGCACATTCCAATCAAATATCACTTTCTATAGGAACAGGTTGCAGAAAAGAACATCAGAGTTGAGTATGTGGGCACAAAAGAACAAGTGGCAGCCATCTTTACAAAACCACTTCCACGGGAAGCCTTTGAATATCTTCGCTAAAGACTTGGAGTTATTTCTACTTCAAAATGAATGCTTATTTTATATGTATTAGATGTACATGAGGAATCACCATAAGAGGACAATTCAGTCAGGGGGAGTATCCCTGGATGGAAATATACCTTTGCCATTGATGACAAAGGGGGAGAGATGTATCAAATGCAGAGGACAGAGGCATGGTTCCAGGGGGAGCAGATTTATCAGATGCAGAGGACATAGACAAATTTATCAGATATAGAGGACATAGGCATGGTTCCAGGGGGAGCATGAGTGATATGATTTCAGTATTGCATCAAAGTGTTGCCATCGATGTGAAAGGGGGAGATTGTTGATTAAGGTTGGTTGTCATTGATGTCAACCCTTGAAGAAAGCACCAGAACACAAAGGTTTGGGTAATGGACCCAATATTGTTTGATGTAAAGATGACTCATTATTGTCTTGTCATGGTTGATAAGAAGTAAAGATGGATGAA
>CBVK0103409294.1:3328-39663 GCA_900067695.1 Picea abies | reverse complement strand
TTAATGGAGTGTATGAATGCTATCCTGGATGGATCCCTGTGTATTTAGTCCTTCATCCTTGTCACAAGACCTGATAATGTATGTGATCCTTATTGCATCTCGGGTGAGACCTTCTTCGGCCTTGGTTGAAGATTGATATGCTAATGCTTTGGGGTTTTTGTTGGTCAACTCTGGGTGAACCCTAGGTCGAAATCCCCTAGTGTTAGGAAGGATACGTGCAAGCATGAAATGGCCCAACATTGGCTATAAGAAAATCCTTTACAAATTAAAATGTGTTATCCCCTCCATAATGTCCTAATGTGTTGGAATGGTGTGCCTCACATAACTAGTATAGTTTGTGCTCTCCCTTGGGAACACAAATAATTCCTATCTTGTATCGAATTTCATCCTTTAATAGGTAGTTATAGAACTATTCATCTAGTGTGGTTGTCACAGAGTAACGTAGGAGTATATAAATCTATGTAGACTTTGGACATTGCATGTAAACTTCTTTCAAAGCACTAAATCCAAGCAATTGAAATTATTGAAACTTTGTTAATCCAACCACTGTTGGCCACAATAGAAAATTTTCTACTTTATCTATGTGTATTTCTAGTACTTTATCACAATATGTCTATGTGTCTTTCTAGTACTTAATCACAATGTTGAATTGTTGGAAATAAGTTATCCACTTCATGCAATGTGCATTCTTGGTGTTGTTGTACATTTGGAGGAACTAAACATCCTTATGATCCTCATGAATGATTATATCTTTTACAAGAAAATAATGTTGTCAATGCTCCACTACTTGATCCAACACATACATGTCACACTCATACAATGAATTATTTATAGCAATGAGGTTCACATGTGATTTGTCTTTGGTGTTGCATCAAAATTGCACTTATTGCATGTCCAAAGGCATCCACCTATATATGAAAGAATTTTTGGATGTCAAGTAAGGGAAGGACATGAGTAGTCACAAATCAATGCTTGATCTCTTCAAACAATACTTGTTGTGTGCCTTCCCAACTGAAATGGATTTGGTTGTAGTTTAGTACATTAAGAGGGTGCATGACATGGAAAATTTGGATATTTCTAATATAGTTTGTCATAATTCCCATGAAACTTGGCATGCCATGAATGTTCTTTAATAATGGGATGAAATCTTCAACAAATCAATTTCTAGTTTATCTTGGTTTTGGGGAAAATCCAAGATAAAAAAGTTCACATTGTCCAAATGCATGTTTTTCATGCTCACCAACAATCTCTCTATGCAATGTTGTAAGTACTTGATGATCCAAATGGTGTAAGTGGGCCTCCTAGGTCTTGTTTAAAATAAACATTTTCTTAGATACATGATCACAATTGAGTCAAGATGTAACACCATGTTTCCCCCAAATTTGTAATTAATCCTAATACAGGAATTACCATGGAGTTTAACCCCAATTTTTTTTTTTAAATAATGATAGTGGGTGTGTTACACAAGATGTAATCTTAACTCTTCATTTGTCATCTTCATGAACATCACAAGGGTATTAGTAAGACCAATTGACATCACTTGTGGATTTAAAAAATGCTTGTTGTACTTTAAAGGTTGTCTTCCATGTATCCTCCGGCTTGATACATAATTGGTGGTAATTGGACTTTGGTTCGATCTCATTGAAGTATTGGGCTTCATGAAGTTGATGTAACAATCCATTGACATCCAATAATGGATATTGGTGTTTAATGGTCATTATCTTCAAGAGCCAATAATCCACTCACATTTCCACATGCCATCTTTTTTTCAAAACTTCAACAATGGCATATTCACAAGGCAATAAACTATGGTGAATGTATCCTTATCTAATAACTCATGAACTCAACTCTTGATATATTCATTCTCCAACATTTAAGCCTTGTGTAGCATCTTATTTGAGAAAAAAAGAGTCTTTTAGAAGTAGATGGAGTACTTGATTGGTGGTAGTTCACATGGTTCCCGAGAAAACTTATAATAATGTTGAATCAACTTGTCCAACTACTTATTCTCTTTTGAGTTATCATGCTGTAATATTGGATTCATGCACATGAATCCTTGGCATCATGACATTGATTGGAGAATGCCACTTTCTCCTCTTTCTTTGGATGCAAACCTGACAAAATAAATTGTCTTAGAGCTCTCTCATCAATATCTAGACTTCAACGTTTGAAACATGTGCTAAGGTTAGATATTTTTGCAGTGTGATTAAGTAAGATTAGACATATTTGATAAGTTTGTATTAGTTTAGGTGTCATTGATAGATTTGTTCTTGATCCTAAATATTTGGATGTTTAGGTGTCATTGATAGATTTGTTCTTGATCCTAAATATTTGGATTGAAAAAAAATACTCCACACAAATACAAAGGGACAACTTTAACTCTACCTCTTTGATGTAATCAATTGACATGGTGTACTTGACCTTTGCATTTATGGTGGAGATAAAGGTGTTTGTTCTAGCTGAGAAAACCCAAGGAATTGGCTTCAATATGCATGATTGCTAGTAAATCATGTTTCTTTATTATCAAATATGAATTGAGGTCTCACTCACTATCATTATCAAAATTTATGGTCATAAAATCCTTCTTGATCTAAATCTTAATAAATAAAAGGTTTTAGTACGTCAGTGGACATCAGGGAAATCCATTTTCTCATAAATTCAAGTACCCTTATCCCTTTTTCTCTCTACTTTAAATGTGTATACTTTTGGAACTTTTCTAAATGCAAGTCTCCAACAACTATCTTTATCATGTCCTTTCTTTTCCAAAAGAAAATTTCAAATTTTATATTAAAGTATATAAAAGAGTAACCTCTTAGTTACAAAAATATGCCTGAGCTAGAGACATCACAATCCATTCACACCAGAAAACAACAAAACAACATTTAACCTGCTTGTCTTCTCAGCACTTTGAAAAAAATGGGAAGAAAACCCGAGAGGGGAAGACAGGTCTTTCTCCAGCACAGAAAATGGACTTATATCCATCTAATAAGTGGCCACTTTAGAAAGAGACTTTATCTAGCCAGAAAAGAGACAAAGTTGATCGCAACACACTTCCTAAATCCTCCTCCTGCAAGTAACTGAATATTGTGCATCAGGGAAGCCTACAAGCAACAAAGAGACTCAATAGAGCGAGAGGAAGTGAAGTGGTCCTTCTTGTCCATCCTCCACCTGCTAAAAATTTAACATCCCTTCCTGGAGACCCAAATCATGTTTTGAGAGTCTGTCCCCCTATTGTTGAATTATCTAAAGGAATGTATAAACTCAATGGAAGAGAAATCCAGAATGAGAGACTCAATCCACTTCTTCCAAAAATGAAGGCGCATGGCCTGGAGGTTGACTTGATTGTTCATCTAGTCTATTACCAGTTTTGAGTCGCCAACCACTTGTAAGTCATAGATGTGTAGATAGATGGCCAAGGTGAGCATGGCCCAAAGTCTTAAGAGATTTGCTTTATTGTTTGTGCCTGCCACACAATTGAGCATCCATCTATAACTAGTATGACTAGATACTCTAATAACTCTACATGCTCTGCTGAACTGTCCCTATCCTTGCGCAGCCTCGTCAAACCAACCAATAGGTCTACTAAAGGAAGTCTTGGGTGGTTTTTTTACTTTTAAGGTAGGCGATATCCTCTTCTTTGTAATCTGAGTCCATCCCAAGGTTTTTAAGATCATCGCAGTTGCGGAGGCCTGTCTTCCTTCAAAGAGCACTAAGTTCCTTTCCATCCAAATATGCCAACTGATAATAGATGGAAACATCTTCCATTGTCGTTGATTTTGACTCCAGGCCTTGAATGACTCCTGTAAGTACCCTAGAGGCCATCTTGTGTTTATCTTATGAGCTGCCAGCACCCCTGTCCAAACCCGTTGGGTGAAAAAGTAGTGTGCCCATAGATGGTGGGTCAAATCGATATCATTCCTATTGAGTACACATGAGCCTGGCTCCTACCACCCTCTTCTTTGTAAGTTATCCCACATGAGAACCTTGTTCTCCATCAACAACAAAGTGAACATTTTCAACTTAAGTGTCAACTTCCAAAGCCAAAGAGAAGTGTGCCACCATTTTGTACTTCTTAGCCATATTTTTGTGGCAATGGCATCATATGCCTTTTTTTCTATCAAATCCCCCGAGGGTGGAGTCCCATTCCATACAAGATCATATGAAGAATCAGTGATCTGAATACCTTCGTGAGCTAAAGCTTTACAATAACCCTCCCATTCGATATCCTCCCTACCAATCAAGCCCAATGCCCTGACTGATTTCCACTAGTTAACAACTGCTCGCTTGTCGTCCCTGTTTACTGATTGGAAAAGGAAGTGGAGGCCCCACTGCCTTAAGGAGATTGAGAGCCCACTGGAAAGGAAATATTGATTTCCCAATCCCATAACGACGTCTTCCCTAAGGCAAATGGAGATTCATGAGCCTGGTTTCTAGACAATCCAATGTACCATCACCTGAAGCGATTTATTGAGACACCGTCGGGAACTTGAAGATCTTAGGATACTTGTGTAAGGTTTCCTTAGCTAGGATTGCACCGAGTGGGGTTAGATATATTTTTCTAGGATGATCCTGTGCCATAGCCCATCATTCATTAAGCATCGCTACAAAGTATTTGTTGCCAACGCTTTACTAAACCAAGTTAGATGCTTGAAGCCCCAACCACTGTATCTTTTAGGCTTCGCCAGATCCTCCCAATTGCATAAATGAATATGATCAGTCTCCATACATCCCGACCATAAGAACCTAAACATCAATTGTCTAATCCTATTAAGGATCGAGACTGAGATGTTCCCAATCGCTAGCCAATAAACCGAGAGACTTTCCATAACTGATTTTACCAACACATATCTCCCCCCCAAGGTCAGCCAATGATGGCACCAATTCCCAAAATGATTTTCAAATTTCTACAGAAGCTATCTCCACCAATTCCCAAAATGATTTTCAAATTTCTACAGAAGCTATCTCCAACCTGTCACCCTGTAATTTATTGGCTTGAAAAAAAACCCAGATAGCAGAATCCTGCATCCAACTCAAAAAAATTAAAAGGAGACAAGACTTTGTAAGGAATCAGGTCCTGGTCGACCATACCCACATGATGGAGGGAGGATTTAAAAGGGTTAATAACCATCCTTGTCGCCTTGCAGAACACATAAATTGTCGTTGCAATTTCCTCCTAGTCTAAAACCCGAGCTTTGTTCACTATTTGAATGTCATCCACAAAAAGGAGAATGAAAATCGGAATAATCCTAGAGATCTTAACCCCCAAAATTTGTCCCTTTGAGTGTGTCTGTTTAAGTAAAAGACTCAGTCCTTCCATGACTAAGATAAAGAGTAAGGGGGATAAGGGGAAACCTTGTCTTATCCCGCACCCACCTTTGAAAAAAGAGGTAGACCCCCCATTTACCAGAGTAGCAAAATTTGTAGTGATCACACAACTCATGATCCGGTTTGTGGTCTTTAGGCCAATGCCAGACTTTAAGAGAATTAATCTGAGGAAATCCTAATTGACACAGTCAAACACTTTCTGCAAATCTATCTTTAAAACCAGTTCTTTTAGTTTTTTTTTTTTGTTTTGATATTTTGTATGCATTCTTGAGCAACCCCAATAGCATCCAAAATTTTCCTGCCCTTTAAGAAGCCAAACTACTCTAAATATAAGACTTTTGACAATAGAGGTTTTAATCAAAGTCCAATTAGTTTTGCTATCACTTTGTAAGTCAGGTTACAGAGGGCAATGGGTCTAAATTCCCCAAATCTTGTGGGCTTGTTCACTTTTGGGATAAGGACTAAGAAGGTTGAATTTAGAGCACTGACCATCGTACCAGTCATCCTTGAATCCTCCACTTTGTGCTTGCGATAATTGCAAAAGGTCATATTTTTTCTTCAGTGCACTCTATCCTTCCTTCAATAATTTGGAGTCAATCTTATGCACATAAAACTACTAAATGGGTTCTTTGTTGTACCATATTTTGTAATGGTCTTCTTTCCTTGATTGGAATGAGTGCCAACAACACTATTTGGCTTCCTCCAATTGTTATTATCTTTTGCTTAGCCTTTTGACATGTGTCTTCAAGAGTATGATGATAAACATCTCAATCTCCTTTTGAATTGGCATGAACAAATTCACTAATGAGTCACCAACTTTTCTTTGTCATCCATCGGTTTGAGTTGAATAGTATAGTGAATGAATGCTTAGATATAGACATCTATCATATAATCAGAGGTCTCTCATAGAAATTTGCACTATTGATGTTATTCCTTCCAATGTTTGTTGAGCTATGATTTGTCTTGACAACAACTTTGAAATCATCCCATATCATGGCTTGGGTGGCATCATTTGTTGACAATTTAGGCTCACTTAAATTTTCTTCACACAAAGTTTTTCTAAGGCAATTTTGTATTCATTTACAACTTTTTATACTTCATAAAAATAATCTAGTTGCCTCAGTGAATCATCAAGTTGTAGGGCATACATCTAACAATTGTGAGGGGAATATTCACCTTGACTTCTACTTTGCGACAAGAACCCATACTCAATGACAAACTTCGACCTCCACTATTCAATTTTAAGTTTGGATTTCTTCCAAGGGCATGGGGTGGATAACAATTTGCAATGTTATGATGTAGGTTGTTAACATCCACGACATATGGGCAATATTGTCAATTGTCCATCCATACTCCCAACCTTGTTAGTAATATTGGAAACTCTTGCTTTGAGTATTCAATTTGACTTGGTAAGTCATTCTCCATTTATTTCTTCTTGTGAGAGAGTTTACCATAAACTCTATACAAACTCCATCAACTATGCGTGACATGAAGTTGTAATATTGATTTGATCCACAATGAGAGAGCACTAGCAAAATTAACGTGCACTAGCAAAATTAGCACAACCACAATAACAACTTCAACAAGTTCAACTTACACGCACAACTACTAACCCGTAGTGCAAAAAATTAACAACTAACTTAGATATATGGTTTATACATTCAAACATATATTGGTGTGATAATATATGCAACAAAATCAACCCAAACCTTTATTGAATTCACTAAAAATGAGCAACAAGATTTGAACAATGTGAAACTTTTTGACAAAAAATAAAACTAACTATGTATCCACTAACTCAATAAACCAACCAACCTATTTATAATCTTAGGTGGTGTATAAATATTATACTATAAATATACAAAATGATTTGCTTCTTCTTTGTTCATATCCTAAATTCTAAATTATGTGTACAAAATTAGGGAAAAGTGAGAGAGAGAAAATAAGACAGTTGATCATGACTATTGGACTTCTGCACACAACAATGCATCGATTTATCCATCTGCACCAATGCCTACATTGTTTAGGTTCAATGCACATTTGTGACAAATGTCAACATGCCAAAGTAGTGTGATAAAGTATTAGCACAATGTAACTTGTTAAGTGTGTGACATGTCATATCACCAGGGTTGCACACTTAATATTAGCACATTCGTGACACAACATCATTTTTTCACTCTAATTTGTGTCAAAGTTGTCAATTGCAATGTACATCCTACACTAGCGATTCTATGTGAATATAAGCCTCTAATATGATGAAATATCCATGACCATACTTAGACAAATTTTAAAGGTGAACTTCTCCTAGACACAACTCCACCATTCATGGACTTGTATGTCTCTAACTTGTTCTAGGATCATTGATACAAAAGGTTGTCACGAATAACAATGGGCTCATTGAATTCTCAAAATCCATGGCCTCCCTTGAAATGATAATCATGTGTGTGCATATTTCTTGCACTTTGTTTGGTGCTTTCTACATGCTCTTGGACCTGAATTTGTTGTTGATATTTTTTGAGGAAATGTTTTTTGCTTCAGAGTTAGAGTAGGCCACATGGTTAAAGAACCTCCTAATTGCTACCTTCTTATTTATTTAGGTTGCAAGGTGTCCTTGTCATTTATATTGGGTAATAAAGCACTTGATGATGTGTAAGTCAAGAGATACAAAATGTTGCAATGGAAAGTTGATGATAAACTAATGAAGTATCACATTAATGTCCACTTAAACCAGTTGAGTCTTTTAGACATGAGTTAAATTATTCAGAGGATAGAGAAATTGACTTTGGGAGGCCAAACACCTTCCGTCTCACACAAAAAAGAGCTCTACACTTATCAGGGTTTGACCTTTGGGTTGGTTTGTCTGCATGGGAGTGCCTGGTCCCAACCACTAAATTGGAATAAAATGGATAATAATATTATAATTAATCAATAAAAGATAACATAAAAATAGTAACGGAAAAAAAGTTGAGTAACCCACTCTTGTTAGTAGAAAAGAATAAAGTACCCTATTAATGTCCACTAAATTCAATTTGAACATAAAAACTAATTCCAAAACACTAAATACCTTCCTTCATACACAAAAACTCTATACCTATCTAAATTTAAACAGAAACTATTTACATATCAACAACAAATCCATATTTCTACTCTGAACTTACACAATCAAAATTTATACTCCCAACTTACATGTTATGGAGAGCACTTCACCTCACCTCAACAATACATAAAGCAAGAATGAAACAATAAAAATTTTTAATTCATTGTCTTAATAATTCACCATTTATATTTTTTTTATTATTAATATATAAAATGATATTTTTCTATGTTTTGTAAATCATTTTCTTAATAATTCACCATTTACACTTAATTTTTTTTTATTAATATGTAAAATGATATTTCCCTATATTTGGTGAATCCCCATGTTTTATGGTTGTTGTCTTGTGTAACCTCCTCTAACTGCAATCTTATCGAACAGCGGTCGTCTTCGCAACGTCTTCTTTTTACTAACCCAAGCCACATGTCCTGGAGGATTTAATGATCCTGGTCTTGACAACGTAGCATGGGAGCATAAACCTATTCAATGCAAGCACTCACATTTTTCAATAGCAGCCTAGGGATCCTTGGACAAAATTTCTCCACTTTTATTGCACCTTGTTTCCTTGCAATCGGCAAGGAATCCGGCCAATTCCCAACTACCCACTAAACTTTGCTAGCAGATTCCCTGCGCCCAAATCCAAGCAGCCAACCTCACATCCTGATTCCCATACACTTTATACTATTGTTCTTGTTCTTGATCACTGGAACCTTCAACAAATGGTAGCATAAAGTTGATTTTCAATCACCCAAATTGCTTAAAAAGGGGCCCAGATGATTTGTTCTATGCTAAATGCAGTCATCATGATGGCATTATGATGAAATCTTTCACGCTTGCTATTTATAAGCTTCCAATCTCCAATCAATTTCAATCTGATCACTGTCTTACAACTTTTACCAGCCATTGGACCAGGGCCATACCAGTTATATCGCCCACTGGGGCACAGTCATTTGGTGCGTTGTTGTCGTTTTACATAAAATAAAAATCCCATTGAAGGTAAATCCTGTGAAATACTATCTGTGAGCTATTATCTATAGGCCCACAACTAAGGAAGGCAGGATGAAAAAACACCCACTTGAGTCCTTATTGGCATAAAGGTATATAGTGATTATATATATGTTCGTTCTCACTATGAGTTTTCATTCTGAGCGCAGAGTTTTCATGTGTTTTTATAAGCCATTGAGCTCATAAGTCCTTGTAGATCTGCCGAAATTGATCCATGTAATACCGTGAAGTCTTCGTTATTGACATACATGCTTTTAACCTCCTATACGCACAGACCCACAATCAATCTTTCATTCTTAAATGCACTGCACGTCTTCTTATCAGCCAGTCACCCAGAGCCATATGGCACACCTCTCCTATTTTATCAAAAACAATAAAATGACAAAAACCCTGCGAAATATATTGTGGCGAATGATGGGCTAAATGTCCTTAAAATGGTATTCAAATCCTCTATATATCAACCCATTGAGCTACTTATACTCATATTCGCAGTACTTTCTGCCTGATAATACCCTGAAACTCTTGAGGGTAAAACCCCGAGAAATAGATCATGGAAATGCTAATCCTGCAAGAGAGTGAATCATATCATATGAGCCAGCAAGGCCTGTAACCGCCCTTATTATTTTTTTAATTCTCATACACCTAGACTCCCATTGTATTGAAAATCCTTTTATAAGGCCAAAACCCACCTGACCCAAAAAATTCCTTTGTATTCCATTCATTTCCATTTATGCCTCTTGGCTCTACCCCACTACCGTTTTCCTGTTCTCTGAGCATTTTGTCGGGTCTCTGGACAATTTTTTCTGTTTTTATATATCGACTGGTTTCCTTTTAAGTGACAAGTGTTGTGCACAAGGTCCATTGGAGAGGCTGCTTCGAAACACCTGGTGATCAGAATCCCATGTTTATGTGATTTGGGGACTTTGGGTATTGTGCAAAGCATTATAATTTTGTGTAATCGAAATCCTTTTTGTGTGTTATCTGATATCAGTGCCAATCTCTTCATGGCCACAGGCTCTCTCACAGCATGATTCGATGCTCCGTGGCCCACCTTGCAGTGCTGCTATTTTTATGGAGCTGAGACGGAAGATGATTACCCATAGAGAATGCGCATAGACCTTTATGTCCTAACAATATTGACTGGTATTGCCCTCAAATGGATCTCGAAGCAGGGGCCTATGCCCATGTTGTACAGGTTAGGCTTTTCCTGCTTTGGGCCTCTTTTCTAATGCTCTTTTAATCAGCTTGTGGTGGTGTGTGCATAAATGGCTTCGGCCTATTTGATCAGATTGTGGTGGTGTATATGCATGTATGCTTTATGCTTATTTGATCAGATAGTGGTGGTACAAGTTACAACCAGTTTGGTCTTATTCTCATTGGATCAAATCATGGTGATATTTATAGGCCTTACTTCTTTCTTCTCAGATTATGGTGGCATATGTATATGCATGTATGCTTTATGCTTATTTGATCAGATAGTGGTGGTACAAGTTACAACCACTTTGGTCTTATTCTCATTGGATCAAATCATGGTGATATTTATAGGCCTTACTTCTTTCTGCTCAGATTATGGTGGCATATACATGTTATGCCTTATTATCGTCTAATCAGATTGTGGTGACATGTACGTGAAGGCCTTATGCCTATATCAGACGATGGTGCTATATACATAAATATTCGTTTTGCTGTGCTACACGGTTATTGACAGTGCCTATATTGATCTGGTGTGCAGTTTTAGGTATTCAATCCAGACATTCGATCCACCCCACAGACTTTCCCCTTCTCACATGTTGCTCCTAATATTTTCAGTAACTCTTGGACCTTGGGTGAACTGTGATTAGGGGAAAATCTGCGTGATGGATGGGAATGTCTGTCCAATCTCAGATTGGTAAGCTCCTCGGAAAATATTTGCAATTTGTTGCTACATTAAGTATTGCTCTGCTGTTTTCTAATCTCGTGTTTTTAATAGATTTCAGTCGAGAATATCTTATAGATATCTCAAAGGTGATTTAACGAGGGGAACTGATGTCCATCAGAAGAACACTTTTGTTTTTGGGAAAGGCCATAAGTTGTTCGATCCTAAATCTAGCTCTTCTAGTAGTTTTCCATTAGCAAGTTAATATGCAAATCTTTAATTACCATTTTATAAAGAGTTAATCTGTAAGACTGCTTCTGTGAATTGCCCACGAAACCATTCCCTACATGATCTGTTGCAACCTATTTACTTTTTTCCTTCGGTGACTCCGGGAGAAGAACTACTGCAAATTCCCAATCCAGAGTTTCAGTAAAAATACCATATTTTCATTTCTTTTGAAGACTAATTTTCTTTATGGAACACCACTAAAGTTTTAGTCTGGTGACAAGAATATAACAAGGTTAGCTGGGCATTGCCCCTACCAATTGGATCGGATTAGTTTAATGTTATTGTTTCAACCTTGGCCTATGCAATAATTAGTCTTTGGCTATAGAAGAAATGGATCGTGGCACTGGCTGAGTGGTATATTCATCCTTATGTGTTATTGCAAGTCGTGCTTGAGGAGTCGTTCTATATTCATTCTCTATCAGGTGCTTCGTCCATTTCAACCATGGTTTTGTAAGTGTCTGTCTTCTTTGTGTTGTGTTTTCAGAAGCAGCTTTTTAAAACTGTTCTGTTTCTCTTCATTATGCTCGATTTTGGTGGGGTTGGTAGGATATATAGGTAAGTTGTAGCTAGCCATTAGTTTTTTTGGGTACCATATCGCTATGTCTAAGAACCCACTATAATGAAGATTGTCAACCTTACACTGCTTTCATTCTGCAAATTATCTGCTTTCAATCTAGAAAACCAAGTCTGACATTGCAATTAACTGAGATCTACCGCTGAACACTATTGGCAGTATTGTTTTTGTTGTCAGTGAGATTTATATATTTTGATTTATTAAACTTCTTTTGTCACTGCCTGTTAGTATTTTTGAAGTTACTGGCAATTGTATTCAAGGTAAAATTATAGGAAAATGCATTTTAAGGCAAGAATGCATATACTTTTCAGTAGTTAGCATTTTTTAAATAAATTCCAGTATTTAATGCAAAGCATAGATTTGAGCCTTGCGCATTCTGATACAGATAGCAAAACATCCTAATTGGTGAGAATTTTGAGAATGTAATTCAGTTTCTTCTTTTCTCTGAAGAAGCATGGGGATCAAAGAATAAGGATTTTGTGACTCAGGAAATATTGTTCATTTGCTCATTGTGCAGAAAGAATCTTGGAAGACTGTTTTGACCTTGTCCTATCAGAGCCTTGGAGTAGTCTATGGAGATTTGAGTATATCTCCACTTTATGTTTACAGAAACACTTTTGCTGGAGATATTGAGCACTCTGATACCAACGAGGAGATATATGGAGTGTTGTCCTTTGTCTTCTGGACTTTAACCTTGATACCACTGTTTAAGTATGTTTTTATAGTTCTAAAAGCTGACGACAATGGAGAAGGTACCTTCTCAAATTCTCAATTTATATATTTAAATAGTTATTTCAGTTTTCATCTGCGGAGATCACAGGATTGCTTTTTATATTATGGGGATTAACACTGATACCTCTACAATTATGTCTTTGCAGTACATAGGGAAGTTTAATTATCATATGTTCAAAATTCAAAGGCAATACGTTACTGATATTGATGTTGTAAATTTTGTGTAATGCGTCCTAGACTCCTAGTTATTCTAGGGCAAAGATGATATTCTGGTTTATCCTCTGGCATCTTTATATGACACAAGTATTTCTACTTCTCTGCGGCCTGTCTAATCCTGCATATTCATGCAGGTGGAACCTTTGCATTGTATTCTCTATTATGCAGGCATGCCAAAATTAGTCTTTTGCCAAATTGCCAAGTAGCTGATGAGGAGCTTTCAACATACAATTTTGAAGATTTCCCTCAGACAAAGACTGGGTCAAGGGTAAAAAGTATGCTTGAAAAATGTAGACTTTTTCACACTACGTTGCTTATTGTTGCTCTAATTGGCACGTGTATGGTTATTGGAGATGGGGTCCTGACTCCTGCCATTTCTGGTATGTTGTGATCATCTGATATGTTTCCATAACATCTGACTAATTATATTTCCTTTGCATAAAATACACTGATGTTAATAGAGTTTTTTCAAGGCATTTGCTAAAAAAAAAACTTTATGCTACTGTGCAGTTTTTTCTGCAGTGTCAGGCCTCGAACTCTCAATGTCACACCATCAATGTAAGAACTCCTTTTTACCCTAAAACTCTTTTGATATGCCATTAAAATCAATGTTGAGGGAACCTGCTACACCGTGTATATGCTCAAACCCCAATATGCTATCTTACGATGGTGCTTGAAATAGTCAAATTTACTTATCATTGCTTTTAAGTTTTTCTGAATTGATTGTAGAACCGTTGTGTTTAAGCTTTTTCATGCATTCATGTACTCACTTTCCCCTAGACAGTTTGGTAGAAAATTCTTGGATTGAAACTATGTGTATAGGAGGATCCTTTCTCTTCTATTCATGAGCATCCAATAGTCTAGTCTTGAAATATTTCCTTGGTAACATAGTTGTAATTATGTCCTCACTGTTCCCTATATGCTTGATATTTTCACATTCTTTCATAGACTTAGTGAAATAACATGAAGTCATGTTATGATATTCTTAGCTCATTACAGTTCTTCGGAAATTGTTGTCACTGTTACCATTTAACTTTGAATTATCTCCACTGTTGCTTATACATAAGTTGTTACTGGTGTACTCTTACGGCATGCAATTCTTATACCATAGAAAACGACTTTCTCAGTATATTCCTTTGTTTTCTCTTGTAAGCCAATGCCATCTAGCTATTAGGGTGTATTTTTTATTTATATACCTAAGATAGGTACAGTTGAAAGGAGTAAAAAGAAGGCATTAGCGAACTAAGAACGCTGGTCATGTCATATTAAAAAAATTTAATGTGTTCATATTCTAGTAAAAAAAATCAATATGATAAATGTCTAATGTCAAACAAGTGTTATGTGATGTTGGGACTAGTTTAATTCTCACATTTGGCTACAGTCAACTCATATTGTTTCATTAATACATTTCGTTAAGCATTAATATAACCATTTATTATAATACTAGGTTGTGGTTAAGGCTGACCTAGTTATCTTGATGTAGGCCCATAACCCCTCCTTGGCGAAAGTTCCCTACCTACTTGAGTTGTGTATGTATAAGTAACCAGAACTCTCATTTGTAAGATATCATCTTGTGATCTTCTTGAGCTCTCTAATAAAGTGTTTTATTCCTGAGGGCACCTATATCAAGTGTCGTGCTCTATTTTTCATGGGTTTATTTCTCTATAGTGCTTGGTGAACCTCTCTCTAGTGCACTTTATGGTTCAGCTCTAGTGTAGTGTTGTTTTGCCCCTTTTTATTGCAGGATTTTGGGTTTTCTGTTGGTTCCATTCGATCCCCTCTATTCTCTGGTGATCTCAACACATGGAAGTTTTTCTTTCACATATAATGCAACCTTGTCAGCCAAAGTCAGCCAAGACATTGTCAAGTCTGAAAACAACTAAGACTGAAAGATTTATATTATAAAGGAAAAGTTGTCAATAAATAATAGACACAAAACTTGGAAGGATAGATTTCTAGGGAACCTTGAAAAATGAATTACTTTGTTAGAATCAGCATAAAAGATGGCATTTTAATTTTTAACACGGTAACGTGTAAATGAAGATTGTAAAGCATAATGTATTTCTCCATGGCCTCAAGACCATACATGAACTCTTGGGTACAGATCACAAAAGAACTATCGAGATTAGCTCATCTTGTATGGGAAAACAGTTACTATTTTTTGCTATTTCATCTAGATTTCAAGTCAAAACTCATAATCAATAACTTGGATGATAGAGAAGAATCATAGTGAGATGAAGATAGCAGCGCTCTTAAATTGATTGGGCACGTGTGGAGAGAGTCCAAACTATCATGCTCCAGCACATGGTCTGTTGTAAACAGCCTGTTCTGCAGGTCTTTGTCCAAGCCGAGTTTGGGGCCCAAGTACTTTTCCGACATGGAATCAAGCATCGGCAGAGCGCCCTTAAATTGATTGGGCACGTGTGGAGAGAGTCCAAACTATCATGCTCCAGCATATGGTTCGTTGTAAACAGCCTGTTCTGCAGGTCTTTGTCCAAGCTGAGTTTGGGGCCCAGGTGCTTTTCCGACATGGAATCCAGCATCTGCAGATGTGAAATTCTGGACATTGACCTATATTACTCTTATCAACATCAGTGAGAAAGTGGAATGCATGCAACCAAGTTTCATGTATTTTAAAAGTTTACATATCAGAAGCACTTTGATCTGGAAGTTCTTTGCCAAATAATAGCATACAGATTGTGTCGATATGACTCTTCAATTGAGAACATGCCAACAAACTTTGCAGGCCAAGTCCTTACAATAGATCATGCAGTGAACAAGAAACAAACATATTGAATTCATCTTTTAAAATTAGCATTAGTGAGATCCCAATCAGGAAGGCATAATGACTACTATAATATTTTTGATTATTGATAAGAGGCTTTTTATCTCTTACCATTAACATTCAAGTTTATGCAAAGTAATAGATGGGCACGATGAAGATACTTTGTGGAGTTTATAGTGCTTGCCCCTCCTGGTTTTTCCAACTTCAAGATTAGATTAGGACGCCTTTCATTCTCAATTTATTCTTGTTTTAGATTATATTATTTTAAAGGAACATTAGGATGCTGTGCTAAGATCCAATTAGTTTGAGTCTTGAGATAAATCAAAATAGCTTTGAAAGAGAAGCCTTCCTACATACTCGTAAGAACTTTCCAGGGATGCAGTTAAGTCTCAGGAGTGTTTGGAAAGGAGTATAATATGGCATCTAATCCATATTTCCATGATGGTTTTTATATATTTTTAATCTATAACTGAACTTTTGAATAATAATAATGATTGGAAAGGGTGTCCGTGCAATCATTTGGACTTGGATCAGCTAGAGCTGAGGTTTGCAGGCACTAGGAATTTTAGTGTTATTTGGCTATTGGGATGAAGCTGGCTGGTGGTTGTTGATGCGTATAAGCCTCATCCTCAAATTTATTAACATAAAAGTACTTTTCTTGGAAATCATTCACCATCAAAATTCATCATCTAGCATATTTGACAACACTTCACTTGCTTATATTTAGTTTGCTTCAAGGGAGTAGTTTCTTCTTGCTTGATATGCTCTGACTAGTTTCTCTTTTCCAGATGCAGTGGTTCCTATTGCATGTCTTATACTGGTAGGCCTATTTGCGCTACAACACTATGGCACACATCGGGTGGGATTCATGTTTGCACCAATTATTTTGACTTGGCTACTATGCATCAGTGCCATTGGTCTCTATAATATTATTCACTGGAATCCATCTGTCTATCATGCGCTCTCTCCATATTACATGTACAACTTTTTGAAGAAGACACAAAGAGGAGGTTGGATGTCCTTGGGGGGCATTCTATTGTGCATCACAGGTGAGGGGTGGGATGGTCTGAAGATCAAGTCATATTGGAAGTCCTCCGATAACCTATGTAACTTGTTTCATTTATGATTTCAGGCTCAGAGGCAATGTTTGCAGATCTCGGGCACTTTTCACAATTATCAATCAAGGTCCAATACAAGCTCAAACCTTACTAGTCTTTCATGATTTTATGTACGAGATACAAACTTTAATAACATGCATTTCCAACAGTGTACCTTAGCATAAGTTTTTCATAGGGTTTCTTCTTACTGCAGATTGCTTTTACTTCCATAGTCTATCCTGCCCTAATTTTGGCATACATGGGCCAAGCTGCATATATCTCACAACATCATGCCATCACTGGTGCTTATCAGATTGGCTTTTACGTATCTGTACCGGGTAACGTTTCATTTTTATGCCTTTTAAAGTTATTTACCTTATTTTGCCCTGTGTATTATTGTAGATAATTTTTGCTATAAGTTAAAAGATGCAAGTGCTTGCCTCGTTAAGTTTAATAACAAATTACCTGATTCTTTATATTAACCATTTGCAGAACATCTAAGATGGCCAGTACTGGCAATCGCAATACTTGCATCGGTGGTTGGAAGCCAAGCAGTCATCACTGGTACATTTTCAATTATTAAACAATCCCTGGCATTAGGCTGCTTTCCAAGAGTGAAAGTGGTGCACACATCAGATAAAATATATGGACAGATATACATTCCAGAAATCAACTGGATCTTAATGATCCTCTGTCTTGCTGTTACTATTGGTTTTAGGGACACTAAACACTTGGGAAATGCTTCCGGTAAGTGACTGCTCATTTCCTAACACCCTTGTTCAGAACAGCTTCATTTCACCAGACAATTCAATATTTTTAAATTCATCATTTGACTAATAGATTAGTTTGGAATTTCTGACATTGAGGCATTCTCCTTTGCAGGTTTGGCTGTCATCACTGTTATGTTGGTCACAACATGTCTCATGTCACTAGTAATTATTTTGTGCTGGCACAAAAGTGCCTTGCTAGCTTTTTTCTTTATCCTCTGCTTCGGATCAATTGAGGCCCTCTACTTTTCAGCTTCTCTCATTAAATTTCGAGAAGGAGCCTGGGTACCTTTAGTTCTTGCATTCATATTCATGTTTGTAATGTATGTATGGCACTATGGAACGATCAAGAAATATGAATTTGACTTGCAAAATAAGGTCTCCATGAAGTGGCTGCTTGGTCTTGGACCAAGTCTGGGGATTGTGCGCGTTCCTGGTATTGGACTTATACATACAGAGCTAGTCACAGGAGTACCTGGAATTTTTACACATTTTGTAACCAATCTTCCAGCATTCCATCAGGTACTTGTCTTTGTGTGTATCAAATCAGTGCCAGTACCTTATGTCCGGCCAGAGGAACGATTTCTTATAGGGCGTATTGGGCCTAAGGAGTACAGGCTATATAGATGCATTGTTAGGTATGGATATCGTGATGCCCACATAGATGACCATGAATTTGAGAATCAGCTTGTTTTCAGCATTGGAGAGTTTGTTCGTTCAGAAAGGCAGAGTTTGTCTGCAAATGTGGATTTTTCTCAAGATGGGAAAATGACTGTAATTGGAACTCCAAGGAGAGAAGATATGACAAATGATGAAACAGACGAGTGTATGCAATCTGCTTCTGCATCCAATCCTAGGTCCCCAATTATTCAAAGCATCAATGATATTATAGAGGTAAACTCTCCTAAACCTGTAAGGAGAAAGAAAGTGAGATTTTTGTTGCCTAATAGCCCTGAAATGGATCCCACTGTAAGAGATGAGCTGCAAGAACTTTCGGATGCTAAAGAAGCTGGAGCTGCCTTTATACTAGGCCACTCCTATGTGAAGGCAAAAAGAGGCTCTTCTTTTCTTAAGAAGTTCGTTATCAATGTTGCATATGACTTTCTCAGAAAGAACTGCAGGGGACCATCGGCTGCTTTGAATATACCTCATATTTCTCTTTTAGAGGTTGGCATGGTTTATCAGGTTTAAGTAATAATGTTTGTAACCTAATATATATTTTCTCTGGCTTATGTTACCTTACTAACAATTGTATCAACATGTTTTTGGGCTGAACTCCTTGTAAGCCATGAGAAACAGACCATAATAAAGCGCACGACCATGAATAATTCCCTAGAATACATCATTTAGAAATACACCCGGGAATGCTGCATTCGGTGCTCTTTAGGTACAAAGACAGCTTGTACAACTATTCATGATTAAACTCATAACTGAATTGTATACTGAATTCATGCGAATGTAAGGTCCAGTAGAGCCTAAACAGACAGCTCATGGATATCCGTTCATACTTAGATGTTGGTTAATCTTGGACTTTCCAATAACATTTATTTCGTGGAAAATAATATACAGGAATAGCACTGCAGAGGGTTTTGTTAGATCAATAACCACAGCTTTTGTATGACTAAAGGTACCAATACCGGGGAGACTGAAGAGAGAGAGAGACGATATTGCTGTAATTTGGTTAAATACATAAATCTGTTAAAACTAAAATAAAATATTAATACAGTGTTGCAAAAATCTCTGTTTTCTCCTGGTTTTCCCAAGTTTTTTAGGTTGCCAAGTTTTCTGAGTTTTTCCAAGTTTTTCAGGTCTGAGAATATGCTTGCCAAGTTTTTCCCATTTCCCCCTGACTTTGCCGATTTCCCAAGTTGATGACCCCCCTGCTGATTTTTTTCCAAATCTGAGTTTTGCAACACTGAATAAATAGCTACTGTAACTAATCTTGACAACTTTTTTAACAGACCATGTAGGTCTGACAATATGGGATACAATTTTTTGCTTCATAAAAAAATTTCAACTTTTTTGTAACATAGTAAAGCTCCAATCACCAAGGTGTTAGATTTGTGCAACTTAGGAAGACTACCCACTATCACCTCAATAGCTCTTCCTCTCTTTTTGGTTGGCTCTTCTCCAATTCAAGGGGGGGCTTCTGTAAATAAGATTGATAAGACTATGGAGTGGGGCTCTTAGGTGATGTAGGATGAGTAAGCCTTAACAAAATGTATGGTTGTAGGAGTATATCAAATGTGATGGAAATGGGATAAGGACAAGATAGGAAAATGAATGACAAAAACAATGTATGAAAATAGATGGAAGTAAACCAATGCCTATCATTCATGATCTAATGGAATTTTGAGGTATTTTATAAATGAGAGAACTAATGTGTCATAAACAACTACTTTGAAGCAGGTCATATGGCAGAAAAGACTTGTTTACCATCTTTCACCAATTAGCAGATAAAGAAACTATTTGATACATTCATCTTTAAGGTGTGTACTTAAGGTTAAAAGGAATGCTACAACAAAATTTAACACCCTTGTATGATGTAAAGTCCCAAGCATCAAGGAGCTAGTCTTGTGAAAACTTAAGAAGGCTACCTATGGCCACCTCAATTGTTCTTCCTCTCTCTTTTTGTTGGATCTTCTCCGACTCAAAGGGGCTTCCCTAAAATGTAGGATTGTTAGGCTATAGAATGGAGACACAAGAAGTTTTAATAAAGAGATAGCCTAAGCAAAACATGTGGTAGTTGTAGTATATGAAATAGCATGGCAATGGAAATGGGATAAGGATAAGATAGGTAAATGGAGGACAAAAATAAGGAATGAGAATAGATGGAAAGAAACCAATGCCTATCAGTCATGGTCTAAAGGAGTCATAAGGCATTAGGTAAATGAGAGAACTAATGTGTCACAAACAACTACTTTGAAGTAGGTCATATGATAGAAAATACATGTTTACTACCTTCCACCAATTAGTAGATGAAGAAATTATTTGATACATTCATCTTTAAGGTGTGTACTGAAGGTAGAAAGGGCTTAATTTGATACATTTGAACATTAAGTATCTGCTAGAAATGTGATGTAGAAAATTAGTCTTGGAGGGCTAAGATTGCCACTCATCAATCAAATTATAAGGTGTTGTTTTATAGTTGAAATGTGCTTTCAAATCTTCAACTTTGCTCATAGAAGAAATGAGAATAGGTGCATAAATAAAACAACAAATAAAGCAAAAGGGAGAACTTCAAATTGTTTTTCTCCTAGATGAATAAATTTGTGACTAAGCCTTTATATAAGGATGACGACAAGAAGAACCTACAACAACATGAACAACAAACTGAAGAACATGAATAAACCATACATCAAAGTGGATCAATACCTCAACCTTCCACTAATCTTCAAGAGTGGTAGTACAAAGGAGCTCCATCAAGCTTGATAATTCATCACTTCTCTAACTCCTAAATTCTTAATTGTCAATTGCAAATGAAATGAAGAGAAACTCATCTTTATATAGAGTGAGTTAAGTCTCTCATACAATAATATATATCTTCCTTCTAACTAACTCCATGACATGTCAACAAATTATAAAATATTGGAGTAGTTAGATCCATGGTTGACAATACCAAGACATGTAGACACCAACCTCCCCAAGAGAGGTCGCCCTCATTCAAAAATAGTCCATCATACACAACAACAACCTCTAAGAGATGACACACCATCAAGAAATAGGTATTATACTAAGTCAAATGTTAAATGGGTCCACATAGAATTCACCCTCCAAGAATGGATGCATGCAAAATATAATAAAATATTCTTCAATTTAGGAGGGTGTGCTAAAGAGTCCACCTAGAAGAGCTAACAAAGTGTGCCCTCCAAGGTCCATGAGAGATATAACAATGAGATATTCATCCTAGGAGAATGCTCCATAACCAACCTCCAAAAACAAAAAGTGGTTCACAATATGCATGCAGCCAATCCAAGATGAATTAGTCAAACCCCATAGTAAGTGGGCAATCTCCAACAGAACAAATCCAAGGAGATAAGGATGATTAGGGTTTTGACTATGCCAAATCTCCATGAAATAAATAAATATACACCTCCAAGAATAGCAATAAGTGTCTCTAGAAGTTTTCCCTCAAGGATGAACCCAAATATAGTAAGATGACCAAGTAAATGCATGTAATGTGCCACACGTGTTGCCCTCCAAGTATGCCACACACCTCCCAATAAAAATCCTTTGTAACCACCTCCAACTAACCCCTTCAAGTGTGAAAGGAAGCCAATGAAGTAGGGCACACAAGCTCTTAACCTTAATTTGGATAAATTAGATTAATTTAACCATTGAATATTTAAATCAAACTCGACATGTGTGCACAAAGGTTACTGCTCAAATGTAACCATAGTCCCCCTCCAACTAGTCACAAACATATTAAATCACCAAGAACATGTGTACCAATGAGGGGGTGTCCTCTAATAAAGTGTTGTACCATGTAAATAATAGATGTTCTCCTTAGCAAAACCCCAACCATAATAAGAGCAAAACATAAAGCCCAACATAAAGTGCACCACCACCAAGGGATTATTACATCAAAAGTCATCATCCAACCTTATAAAAAAAATGTTAGACCACCATCAAATCATATGTAGTACCCCCCACTCTAACTCAAACTTAGGAAATAACACATGAGTGAGGGTAATAACATGATTAAACACATTTCCCCCTAGGTAATGTCCAACAAATGTTACATCATTAAGTTATATCATTGAGAAAAATCCCACAAAGGAAACATGAATCATTCCACCATAGCAACATCATAAGAGAAGGGGACATAACAAAGTGCTAGCCCATCCAATCATCAAGTGTGTTCCCCATCACAAATCCAACACATGAGGACCATATAGAAGATCCCCTTCTAGTGACATCAACATCATACATAAACACACCAAGTCACTAGGAACCATCAAACATCATGAAATCTCTACCTCCTAACACCATCATCTAACTCCTTGTGGGGCTAGAGTCATCATCCATATCCAAGATAAGCATATATACCAAACCACACCACAATGAGATAGTATGCTCCACAACCACCCATAAGTGAAACCAAGGAGTGTTCAACATGGCCAACATAATCGCCAAGAACAAAGCATAATTAAAAAGATCACAATCATCCAACCAAAGAGAAGTGAGACTCCCTCAAGACATAGACCTCCAAGGAACCGACAACAAATCTCCATCAATACAATGAAAATCACAAAGTGAAACCTCATATAACAAGTTGCATATCTCCTCCATTATTAACTTTCTTGATTGATTTGTCATCTTACTTGTATTTATTGGATCATACAATCCCTCTTTATCTCGTATTTGGTTGATATTTCAGTGTAATAAAGTAGTTTAGGGTTGTTCTTTTGAGGTGGTCTTTTCCATCACAAGTGCTTTAAATTGGAGGATGTAATTTTTGCTTATCTCAAAGTGCTTTAAATTGGAGGATGTAATTTTTGCTTATCTCAAAGTGCTTTAAATTGGAGGATGTAATTATTGCTTATCTCAAATTTGGTTCATATGTCGTTGCAAGGAGGGTGATCTAGGATTGTATGTTTTTCATCTGAAGGGGATTATTTTCCTGGATTTATACTCACAAGTCTGAACACAATTTCTCATGTTCTCTCCAAAAAGCACTCCTGTTGTTGCCAGTATATGCCAGGGAAAAAATAATTGAAATATTTGTATTGTGTTTCTTATGCTGGTGGAATCTTCTTAAGTTCTATATGAGGATTTGAATCTCTTTAATTTCAAAGAAGCCTTTAGTACTTGTGAGGGCTGTTATATGTTCTCTTATTACAAAATTAACTGTTCAAATAACACAACACCACGATGATCCAAGCACAACAAAAACAGCTTGTCCAGGAATTTTTGCACATTCTTAAATCTGTGTGAAATGTTTTCGTAATTTCTTAAAGCCAGAGAAACATCACAAGTTTTTAAGTGTCAGTGATATTCAGTAGGTCAACATTCAAGGATGCAAAATGTAAAAAACTTGCCATGGTTTAAGCCTATGAATTCCCTTTGCCAACTATTTTTTTGCCTCCATTCACTTCAACACGTATTGTAACAAACGATTTTAGTAAAGACGTTGTCTAAGAGTTTTACTTTTTGGCATTTTTCACCGGAATTTGGCTTTGGCGATATAAATCTGGGTGAAATATGGGTGGTTCAAATTGCATTTTTGAATGTCCTAAATGGATTCAACATACTGAAAAATTCCTGTGACACTTGGATTATACAGACTCAACCACTCAAATCTGTAGTTCCAACAATTTCTTGTCAGATTTAAGACAAAAATGATCCGAAAATATGTCAGAAAAAAGACAAAAAATGGAACATTTAGACTACATAATGGAAATGAATGCATACAATATATCAGCTGTGAGGTTTGTCAGTTCATGAAATGGATTCAACATCCTGAAAAATCCCTGCGAGACTCCGATTATAAGACTCAACCACTCAAATATGCCATTCCAACAATTTCTTGTCAGATTTCGGACAAAGTTAATCAGAAAATATACCAGGAAAAGACAAAAAATAGAACGTTTAGAGTACATAATGGAAAGGAATGCATAAAGTATATCAGCTGTGAGGTTTGTCAGTTCATGACCAATGATACCATTAAGTTAAGTTCATGACCAATGATACCATTAAGTGTAAATGTACAAGAATTGAAAATTTGCAAGTCTTAGTGTTCTGAGCTGCTCCAAGGGAGAATCCATGTCAGCCACCAAACATCAGAATTCCCATCATGCCATCCGATTACTGAATTTTGTATGTTTTGAAGAAGCAATTGTCCCCCAATTTATCAACCCCGCAGCAAAACCAGGATTTCTTTTACATAAAAAATTCCACATACAACATACTCTTAACCTGGAATTGCATTCAAAATGACAGCCATGAAATTAGTGATTGTTTGTCATCCCGTCCCTTGTCTTAATTCATCGGAATTCTGGTTTTCTGGTTTACGGTCTTCGTTAGAGTGCTGGATTTGAATGTCTGTGCATTGTAGAGCTCTGTAGAGCCGAGTCTCCATCCGCGCTGATTCCAACCAGGATACCGACAGAAAGGAATATGGGAGTGGGCGTCGTAAAGTTTCAGCCACGCCGTGCTGTCTTTGGCTATGGATGAGGTGGCTCATATCACGGAATCTCGAGGTTCCCGTGATGAGTTGGTAGACATGGTGGGGCCCACCACCCGGGACTGGAAGCCAGAGGTGTCGGGGACGGTAGATTCTTCTTTTTCATCCGATGCTCTGGTCCCTCGGATGGGTAGGACCCGCCCAATGGAGACAAGAACCTTGAGGGGTTGGGGATGAATGTTTCTTCTTTTAGTTTAGTGCTTTGGGCCCCTAGATGGGTGGGAGCCACCTTGGAGCTTGGTTTTAGAGGGTGTTCCTATCTATGGTGGCCTGATCTCCCTTTAAGTTGCCCTCAATTGAAACACCATAGGATCGATAGTTACAAATATGCCCTTCAACCTTTGGTTCCTCAACCAACTAGGGAGTTAGAACACATCAAAAATTGGATACCTGAAGCATCAATAAACATATAGTAAGAATGGGGGTTTGGAGCTTGATAAGGGGCACTCAAATCGCCTCATTTTTGGTGACTTTTGTTGGTATCCGACAAACCAAAAAATGCTCAGAGCATAGAGTTTGTTACTCAAATTGCAATTTGAACAATTTAGGTTGATTTAGAGATTGCTCATAAACCCCTTGGATTGCACTTTGAAAATGATGAGGTCACAAATTTGCATTGTTCACATTGTTGTTACCAGGGTTTAGTGTAAGAACGTGCCTGAAAAAGTGGTTGTAAAGAAAGGCAATTTGAGTTCCCCTTATCTTGTGGTAAGGAGCATCGGAAATATAGTCCACTTTGGGATATTAAAAGATCATGAAAGACTCTGCACTTAGATTCCCTAATGTCTCAGTGGGTGGGACCCAATGGGCATAGTGGAGCACATTCGGGAAAGAAAGTAAAGTCCATGTAGCTCTAAAACCATTTGATGTTTGAAGGCTCTTCCGATCTCACCATATGGTAAGAATGGGGGTTTGGAGCTTGATAAGGGGCACTCAAATCGCCTCATTTTTGGTGACTTTTGTTGGTATCCGACAAACCAAAAAATGCTTAGAGCATAGAGTTTGTTACTCAAATTGCAATTTGAACAATTTAGGTTGATTTAGAGATTGCTCATAAACCCCTTGGATTGCACTTTGAAAATGATGAGGTCACAAATTTGCATTGTTCACATTGTTGTTACCAGGGTTTAGTGTAAGAACGTGCCTGAAAAAGTGGTTGTAAAGAAAGGCAATTTGAGTTCCCCTTATCTTGTGGTAAGGAGCATCGGAAATATAGTCCACTTTGGGATATTAAAAGATCATGAAAGACTCTGCACTTAGATTCCCTAATGTCTCAGTGGGTGGGACCCAATGGGCATAGTGGAGCACATTCGGGAAAGAAAGTAAAGTCCATGTAGCTCTAAAACCATTTGATGTTTGAAGGTGTGGGGCCCATCTACAACTTTGAAGCATCAAGAATATGAGCAAGCCACCTCTAAACCCTAAATATTGGGTTATGAGAATAGGGATTTTTCGATGGGATTCAAGAGGTGTCTACTTAGGATTCAAGGGGACACCTTATGGTTCCATGAACACTAAGGTACAAAGATGCCTCTCCCTGTGTTGCTTCTTCCAGAGTTGCTTGTAGGTTCTCTAAGGTATGGGGTCATCCCTTTCCTCCCATAGGGTTACATTGGACTAGATTTTTAATCCTATACTTTTGTCGGGATAGTACTTGATTGACTTTAGCATCTACTTATGTGCGGAATCCTTTGTACATATGGAATATTTCTACCTTGTAGTAGTGAATAAGGAAAGGGGCATCTCTTTATTATCCTTGTAATTTTGGGGCTCTAGACAACACTCATTCCCTAAGTACATCCATAACCAAGGTCGAATCTCTGATAATTTCAATTCTTCCCATGATGGGAGAGTGGACTCATTGAAGTCCCTTATAGCAAAGCAAGACTTCGACAAGGTTATTTGTAGAGGAACCAATACCCCAAACAAATTTTGCACATAGAGCTCACCCTTATACCTCCGTGTATTGACTCTATATTCCCTTCGCAACTCCATCAAAGAAGAAGATATGGATGCCATGTTTCTCATACATTCTTTCAAGGTATTTTTTTTTTTAATTTTCTTTTCGAGGGATCAAGATCCATTCCAACAAATCCCATCTCTTTAAGCCACACATTTTTTATGTTCTTCCAAAGAGTGTTGATTTTTGTCCTTTCATGTTTGTTATTATTGATTTCTTTGAGTAAAATAATTGTTAACTACATAATTAAAGAGGGAGAGGAATACTTATTATTGAATTTCTATTTCCATATAAAGATACATTCAATAGACTAATCTTGGGAGGAGCTCTCATTCTTTTTAACAAAGCTTTTTTCTTCAAAGATTCAAGTTAGTTCTTAGTGTAGAGAACATTGTTTTCCTTGAAGTTTCCCCTTGCTCAATTTAGAGATTTTACCTCTGTTAGAATATGGAATCAGATATCTTTAATGAACTTACACGCAAAAGATGAGAGGAGGATGCCTCTTCTTTTTTAGACATAAAACACATGGAGGGTCCTTGGATCCCTTCTTTATGGAGACTTTTAACAATTATAATTTATTTAGGCTAGAAGATAAAACAAGGCATTAGTTTTTGGGACTCAGGTTCCATCCCAATCCTTTTCCAGTGGTAGCCATGGAGTTTGATTTTTTTAAAATATTACTTACATTACACATAAAATATGTACAAATAATATGTACCATAACAAGAACATACAATAAAGGTTACTTGTTGATTAGGGATGCCAAGAAGATTTTGATTTGGTCTCCTTGTTCCTACAATTTTGAAGATCCTTGTTTCAACATAGTATTCTCCCTTGGTTCCCCATGATCTGGTGCCTTATAAGGATTTTTGGATTAGGGAAGATCTCTTAAAAGACTTAGGTAAGACACTCATTCCTCATATAAGTGGGGAGAGAATTTGGGTAAGTATTTTCCTACTCTGATCTTATCTAATATTGACTACTCTCCAATCACACCAAGAAGTTTGTAAGAGTGATGGTGCTAAAGATAATTATATCTCAACGTTTTGAAGTTCCCTTTCACTTTCCATGTTGTCTATTTGATGGAGCTTGTCATTCCATACATTGATAGAAGTTCTTCCTCTTGGTCCTTGATAGAGAAAGTTGTTTATCAGTGTGACCTGGTAGGTGGCTTTCCAAGCTTGTGATTTGACTGAAGTTATTCTTTTCTTGCCAAGGGAATCACATTACTTTTTTTATTAATACTTCCTTCTACTTTGATTCTTTCCAATTATGTGTATCCATAGTAATTATATGCCCAATGTTTTGTTCATTGAGATGGAATTCTTGATTTGTCACTCCCCTAGATATCCTAGATTTAAGCCTCTCCTATTATATCAAGGATAACCTTTTTTTTATGAAAACCATTTCTCTTCTCTCTATACGAAGGTGCATACAATTGTATCAAGTTCCATTATGAGTCCAATTTGAATAGTGAACATAGAACAACAATATATGGGAAGGGAGTGATTATGATAGATTTCACATGGATGTTTATCCATTGGGTGAAGCATGCTCTATTTGTTTTTTAATTTATCTAAAATAAGATTCCATTGACTCACCTCTAACATGTTCCATGACAAAGGGATCCTCGAGTGGTGGAGAGATTTCTATTTTTTTTCTATTGGAAATTCAAGGAGCCTTGATATTTGGTTCAAAGTAGAATTAGGGAGCGTACTCATAATTAGTTTGAACCTCCTAGCAATTGGATTTGATGCTCCTTCCAGCATAAGAATATCATGTGAAAATTGGAAGTGGTTGACTACCTTTATCTCCATGACTATTTCAATACCTAGGGAGAAGTTCTTGCATGTGGGGTTTGTTCAATGATTTTTCCCAAGAATTTTTTCCATTAATATATAAAGGTATGGTGAGAGGGGGCATCCTTCCCTAAGTTGACCCTTGTGTACTTAGATATTGGATAGAAACTTGTCGATCTTCCATTTTTCAAGGGTGACATCCAAGAGCTTCCTATACATGCATAAACCCCAATAAATCATTTGTTAGTAAAACCAATTATTTTTAGGAGAAAGGCATACCTTATCAAAGGCATTTTCCATATCCAATTTGGTGACCATATTTCACCTTTTTGCAAGTTTGCTGCTATGAATTGCCTCATAGATTATAATTATGTTTTTAAATGTGAGTTTTCCAAGTACAAAGTCACCTTGTTCTTTCGAGATTGATTTGGGAATATCCTTTTTAGTCTCTTGGTTATTGTTTTTAACAAATCATATAAAATACATCCCACAATGAAAATGACTTAAACATACTAAAGTTAGATGCATCTCTTTTGGTCAAATATCTTTTTTAGTCTATTGATTACTATTTTTGAACAAATCATATAAAATACATTCCACAAAGAAAATGACTTAAGACTACTAAAGTTGGGGCATCTCTCTTTTGGGCTAAGCACAAGGAATGTGGAATTTATGCCATCGATTTTGCTGAAGTTTTCAGGATTCCTACATGTATTTTATAAAACATGTTTTATGATGAATTGTCGTTATTATAAAAATGTGTAGAGAGTCTATATGGACCTGGGGCTTTTCCTTGACATAAATGCTTTGTAAATGTCATCCTTTGTGATAGGCTTATTGAGGTACCCATTGTCCTATAAGCTAGCCACTTGGTAAAGTTCTTCAATATCTTTTTTTTTTCGTTTTTCCTAATTGTGTAGGGTTTTGAAAAAGGTTTTTGTAAAAGTAATGAGTTGTTTTTTTAATATTTTGAAATTTTAAGATTAATTTGAGCCATTTGGTAAGGATATTTCATTGAGTTTCATATTTTTTATATTTATTTGTTTATGAGTATATTATGTGTTTTTATACTCTTGCGTTAGCCACAAACTTCTAGTTTTTAGTTTTGAGAATGTTTTTCACCATTGTTTACTTGTAACTTGCTTCTCTCAAATTTTATTTTATTTCATTGTGGCCAACATTTCTAATTTCACATTGGATGTCACTCAACTTTGACTCCCATAAGGTTCTTTCAATCGAGGGATAGATTTTAGAGGACCCTACTAAGACTCGAAAACCATTTCCACAAAGTCATCTAGTTTGAAATAATAAGGGATGGATAATCTTTGAGCCATTGATGTCAAGAAGATTGGTCTGTGATCAGAAATTGACATTGAAGTATTGAGTTGTTAGTGCTTGGCGGTATAATTATTTCATATTTGGTATGGGTAAATGTTTTATTTTTTGAAATTCTATGATGAACTATAAACCTAAAGATTACATTATTGCATTAAAACCCCTTTCAACATGAAGGTTGTTAAATTCAAGAAAATCATACCAAAACCATATTTATATGCCTATCAAAATTTAAACCTAGATCATTATAATAACAATACCCATCTCAATCACTAAATCACATCTTAGTGAATTATACCAATTATTCCCTATCCATTTATCTATGCACTAGTAATCAGATAGACAATTTACAAGATTATATGCAATGAACATATAATCTTGCTTAGGTGCATGCACATATATGCAAAGAAATGTAATTTATGCACAACTAGTAGCATGTGTACTATTAAAAAAAAATACCCTATTTACATTTACATTTATGTCATCATTTGATAACCTCACATCAATATAAAGTTACGACAATTTATTTCAAGCATAAAGAAAAGTGAATATTGGTAGAAGTAATGTTTGATTATTCATTGGGTTGTGCTTTAGTGGTAAGTTGAAGTACTTTCTATCTTTATGATCTCAATTCTAAACCTAGTTGGTGAGGTCTTTGTATTAATGAGGTCAACTAAATTTTTTACGAAGTGTGATGTTGTCATTAATGTATATGGTTAATTGAGCTTAGTTAACTTGCCCCAAGACTCATGTCATCTAAATCCATGGTAATCTCAATTTATTAACAAATTTTAATTACCATTAAAAAAATATATAATTTTAATTGATAATTGGTTTATATTATAATATATTATATGAAAAGTTTAGGAGTAGTACACAACTTTTATGTGTTTGTGTGTTTTCAAATTTATTTATTAGTCCAAATATTATTTTAGTTTGACTTTTTTTTTTTAATTTTCCAAACTTTAACATAATAGTTTGTGTTTTTTTAATTAAATAATAAAATTAATATTATTTATCTGTATTACTATTGAATATAAAATTGATAGTCTTATTGCACAGTCAATCAACATTTAATGCATTTGATAATAGTTTTCCATACTAATGTGGATTTTAAATTTGTGTCAATCCATGTTTTGTCAAGGGATACATTCAAACTCCAAATATGAAGATAGAGTTTTTTCATCATTTAATGCAGGATAGTGGTTTTCCATACCCAATGACAGGTTTTAATTCGGATTTCTATCAACATTTAATGCACGATAGTGGTTTTCAATACCCAACGAAAAGCACCAGTACACGAGGACATCTAATCTTGCAAGCACCGCGATGTGAAACCTTGTATATTCACAAGCATAAGTACATTCAGAATAATTATATTTATGAGTATAGATTTTTCTATACTTGGTATTTATTGAGTTAAAGGTTCAAACATAGATAAAATATTTTTTTTAAATATTTAAAAGATTATAAATAGATTTGAGTCAGGTATTATACATGTACCTATTTTGAATCATTCAAATAGATTAATTTGAATGGTTAATGAGTTGAATCTTCAGTAATAATATTTAGATAACATTATTTTAAAATTTAATTTATTATATATATATATATATATATATATATATATATATAGAGAGAGAGATATATATATATATATATATATATATAGGTTCAAATCCAGAGTATTTTCGTAGACTTTACCAGTCGAATCGTTGGGCAGAGGGGGGTCCCTTGTCCCACAAACAAGAGGGGAGGGGGTCCCTTGTCCCACAAACAAGATGACCTTAAAAATAGATTATTATTATATATATATATATATATATTAATTAATTAATTAATCTTTTATTTAAAATTTTAATTAGAAATATATAGTTTTTTAATATTATTTATAAATTTAAATTTAAATAAATAATTACACATCTTACTTTCATTTATTTGTAAAATATATTTTTGAAAATAATAAAAATTATTGAAATATGATTAAAATAATTTGTAAAATATATTTTTTATATTTTATTTTAATAATTTATTCTTTTCTAAAAAATATTATTTTTTTATTAATGTTTTATTCATTTTTATTATATAATTTTTGCTTTGCTAATAAAGTTTTACAAACTTAAAGACCAAATCTATATAATTTGAATTTTTCCACTTAAGATTTATGAATACCAACTAGTACACAATTCATAAGATGAATTAGACATTGCATTTAAAGTTGTGTATCCAAGTTATCTTCTTTTGAATTGTTTTGACTAATAAAAATATGTCAAACTTAGTTGACTGAATATAAAATTGGCAGGGACTAAGCTGCCATGCAGCTCTTGTTTTACAAGACTTTTATGAAACAATTTAAAAGAACATATAACAATCCCAGTTTTAATCCTTAGAATATATTAGATTAAATAATTTATATAATATAATGATGTGGTTATGTTCACTAGTGTTAAGTTAGGTGGGTTGAGTTGTAATGATCCATGACCATGTAAATATTTCTGAGTTTCAGACCAAAGATCCACTAGAGAATAGTAGATGTTTTAGACATAGGCTAGGTAATAGTAGATGTTTTAGACACATGTTGGTTTTGAGTTATTTATTTTGTAATTACAATATGGTAATGTTAACCATGTGTTTTAACTAAAGTAAAAAGGTAAATGTGAAATATATGATATAAATTTCAAAAAAAAAAGTAGTTGAGGAAACACAAGATAGAGGGGAAGAGCAAAAGTCTGTAGGAAATAATATCATTAAAATAATGTTACCATGTATACTTTGGAGAACCACAACCTTTTCCTAAGTTTATTGAAAATCACAAACCTTAGACTTAGGTGCTCAAAGCAAAATCTAGAAAGTTTTTATGAAAATGCACATATGCTTCATGCAACCAGAGGTATAATATACATGATTTTCATTGGAGAGTGACTTCTTTCATTCCTCTCCTATTATGAAGAAAAAAAGGTATTATCTCTCAATTTTGAGAGGAAATTTTTGTGAATATAATCTATACTTGGAAATGTAATACCCTAACTTTGACTCCTATACTATATTAAATTAAATTATATATAAATTGTAAATATGTGATTATAATAATCAAGATCAAATCACAATGAGGTGAATATACTAATATGGATTCCTAACATAGAGCTCAAACCCAACTCAAAATTAACTAATAATAAAACATGTGATATATCATATTCACATTTAAAATTGTAACTATGTCACCAAACTGCATCCCTTGTTATGTTCTCACATATATAATTTGGTTATGGGGACAATTTGCTTCCACCAAGGAATGCGTGAGCTTTATTCTAACCCCAAAATAGCTGCATCATAAACGTTTAATAGCAACACATAATTTCCAGATTGGGCTCTCAATCAAATAAGCAATTTGCTTCACATTTTGCTAAGTTTATTTTACCATGAACTCTACATCAACTAAGCAGAAGTCGTCAAATCACTGCTCCAGGTTTAAATGGCATTTCACTGTTAAACTCCTCAATTGCAAACTCTACAGGAAATTACTCCTTTTAAAACATTGGCTTTTGGGTAGGGAAGTGGCTCAAATGGTTCCAGAAGAAGTTGAAATATAAAAACAACTATTTACAAAAATTGTAAAATCCTGTGCCTCTTTAACATGTTGCATCATGTAAATGGGCTTATCCTTGGCAAGAGATAAAAGGAAGCTTTAGAGAGTGTGAGAACTGTGCCCACATTCAAAATTTACAAAAATGGGTCTCACAGTCAAAGAAATTGTTGGGGCAAGCCAACAGGCGTTGGAGTACTCAGCGAAACAGTATAGCCTTTAGGCAGCTGTCCATAGATTTATGCATTTAGTTGAACATATTTTCATAAAGAAAACAACTTTTTCACATTCTTTAGACCTGGTCTTTTCCTTTTGACAAGCTCTGGTATTCCATTGTATTTCATCTTTGCCACTGTAACAGGTCTATTTTTCACTCTTTCCATTTTTATTTTTATTTTGGCCCCTGGGTAATTAAAACACCGAGCATCACAAAATTCAATCGGATCGCAGCAAAATGCAATGCAAAACCATATAATGTCAATACCACATGCTCAGTTTATTGAACACGGTCCTTATTTTATGACACCATAAACACTACAAAATTACAAACACTAAACCATCTCCTTCAAAACGCCATTTGATCCAAAACGTCAAAGCTGCTTGTTGGGTGTTAGAACTCTTCAATTTAACATCTGGGATAATCAAGTATGCCACCACAATACCAGCCTATATGCACATGCAATATTTTACAAAGATATAGATGACAAGTACTCCAGTACATATGCACCACATATATGGGTTTGATGTTGATGTTGACATATATGGTTTGATGTTGATGTTGATGAAGTAGTTAGATATCGAATTTGTTACTTTGAAAGTTAAAGCAAAACTTTAATAATGGTGTTACATTGAAAATTAACACAAAACCAACCTTAATGATGGTGCACTAAGCAACTAATCCAACACTTCATTTTAGAAAAGTGAAATGCTGACTTAGCATTATAGCACCAGAACCCACAAACCCCAATTACCACACATGAAATTTGAAATCATAATTGCATTGAGTATCCACATATTACATACCGAATGATTTCCATATGCTAAGTTATTTCTAAACAGAGAATTGAGAAATTCATGAATTTTCTATAGATAGTTCATTGTCATGTGTCAGGGAAACAATGTAAATTCATGAATTTTCTATAGATAGTTCATTGTCATGTGTCAGGGAAACAATGTCCCTTCTAAGAATTAGCTTCATAGGTTTAAATATGATACCTGGAAATGGAAGTCGGTTGCCCTAAGTTGCTATACTAACTTCAATGGAAGGCTATACAACATACTCGGCACACTAGATTCTCAGATAACATTATCCATATATAATATTAAGGCCGAGATAGCAATTAAATTGTAGTGTAATTCAAAGAACCAACCCATTTCTTCAAAGCGCATCTAAGAATTGACTATGGTGGTAGTATCTCCAGAGGTCGAAGCTTGGAAATTTCCCTGTGGAGCTGCATTTCTCGTTGTGGTATGGAACCCAATAAACAAAAATACCAGTTCTCGATACAGTAAACTCACTATCTTGAGAAGAAAATAAAATCATTGACAGAACCATAAGCCTGTAGGAGACAAATTCACCATTCAAATGATGAAACACAAGCAAAGTAATGCTAGATTAGATGGGTCTACAATCCAGATTTATATTGGTTTGTCCTGTTGCATCCAATACTGTAAAATTTAATAAGCTCTCAAATTGATTTGGCCATCTATATATTATGAATAGATTGATTAACTAACTTCAAACCAAAAATAGACAGACAGTCACACAAACCAAAGATTGCTCCAGCAAACTTTAACAAGAAAGTTTTCTAAAGTCTTCCACAACACTTAAGAAACCATTAGATAAAGTAACAAAAATTCTGTTCACATCCAATTTACATGCCACACAACTTCAGTTTAACCTTGAAGAGAAGCGTTCAAGGAACACTTGAGGCGCCACATATCCATAGCAAGGATTTTTATTTATTTTTAATGGGCCGACCCCAGAGGTCAGATGAAAAAAAGATTATAGAATCATAAAGCTTTATGCATTGCCAAGGGTATACAAGGAAATCTGTATTTCCTATACAAAAATTCCAAATATACATGCAAGTGCTATAGCCCTGAAAACAAAGGGTACAAATTTTGTGAGGTGCAGGCACAGAAACGAATTTCTTTCCCAAACATGGAAACCACAACACAGAATGCCAATTGTCATTTTAGATATCATTATTATTGTTTAATTTACCCCATTCTATAAGAAAAGATGCATTCTTCAGAGTCCTAATTTCCTGTATTAAACACAGTCCCCATTTCCAATGCTACAGGAAATGTATCTTCCTGCTTATAATTTGAACTTTACTGAAGCATATTTTTAGAAATACAAGGGTTCCGTTAACAATGAAAAAAACCCTTAAAACACACATGAAAGTTCAGAAAGATATCCATTTACATCCCTAACAAATATTTTTCCATTAAAACACACGAGAGAAACAATTATTCCTCGAAACCCACATGAATACAGACAAGATGACTTTATGCTTCTTTAACAAGGAGTTCTCCTTGACATAGAAAATATATCCATAAGATTATTTTAACCAATGTTACTTCTTGATCACGCATGTTACTTCTTGATCACGCAGGAAACACACAGAAAGTTCCATCCAGGTAAATTATATATATATATATATATATATATATATATATATATATCAATCAGAATTTCACAACAGAGATGATAGACTTATTTGTTGAA
>CBVK0103409289.1:0-10010 GCA_900067695.1 Picea abies | reverse complement strand
GAGATCGGTCTCGGCATTCCTGCTGAACCGCTCTTCCGATCTCACACACGGGGGGTATTTGGACGAATCATGTTTCATAGGTGATGATCTACCAAGTTGGTGGGTTCAAAAGGGTTAGTTGGCCTTTGCTCATGTTGGGGAGTTCTCTTAGAGCATTTATCATTTGACCTAGGATGTTGTCTATTATTCTGTGACCTCTCCATAGTAATCAATCTATTCTACAAGGCATTGATCTGATTGGCATGATTTATTTCCATTTGTTTAATAAGTTGGGTCAACTCCTTAATTCCATCATTTGATGACTCTTGACCCTCAACCTTCTTCTTCTTTTCATCATTAACTTTTAAAGAAGAAGAACCTCTTGTAAAACCAGGAATGTTTGACTTCCTGGCATCCTGTATATTCTTATCAATTTTGATAGTTGTGGCTTGGGCTACTTTTAATGTTTGAGGATCCTTATCCCTTAGGGCATACCTCATTTCCCCCTCAAAAGATTCTATATAATATATCAATACTGCAACATCTGAGGGTTTTATATCATCATGCAGACTCTTCACTAAACTGTTAAACTTAGTGTTGAACTCCTCCACAGTTTCATTCTCATTCTTATGGCTAGAAGTGAGGGCAGCTAGCTGAAACCTATGTTCCCTCTGATCACCCCATCTCTTTCTAAATTCATCCAATATCGAATCAAGGGTGCTGAACTTAGCTGGATCAAAATCAGTAAACCATTCAGCAACATCACCTTCTAGTGAATATACAAAAAGGGTCATCTTTACATCTTCATTATGACCTCTACAATATCTTTCAACACACATCTGGAAGTTCAAGATGTGAGACTTTGCACTAAGGAGGTAGCTTGTCTATGGCTTTCTCAGGGACTTGGTGTGGGGCTCCTTGGATTGCTGCAAAATTCAAAGGCCTCAAAAACACACTCATGGTTACGTTAGGAGTATTAGTGGGATTATTAACAGTTGGTTGATTATTAGTTTAGAACAAGAATTGGATATCAGTGAGTGCTTCTTCTCCAAGACTTTCAAGTAGCCTCCTAGGGGCAAGGCGATTTATCCTCCTCCTATAAACCTTTTTCGGGTTCAGGAAAAGAGTAAATCAATCCTTGTGCAATGCTCCTAGTAATATACCTAATAGATTTATTCAATGGAGTCGCCACTTGGGAAAGAATCACACGAAATCAACCAATGCAAGTTCAAAGAATTTTAGGGACCGAATGTTTTTATTTTTTAGTTCTAAAAGAATAAGTTAAGTCGTTTTGACCAAGGATAAATGACTTATCCTCGGCAACGGCGCCAAATATGTTGTCGTCCTTATACACACTTGCAAATGTGAGCTAAGTCCTTCTCACTTAGTGTGTCCTCGAAGACACAATGCCTAGGTTCAAAATCCGCGCTATCACTTTGACTTGAACCTCTTCCGTCTAGGCTAACTCCTAGGGAAGCCAAGGGGGGTAGACCCTAGTTACTAGATAAGATTAACGTTTAGGTTCTAGGAATTGGTTTTAATTAGTTAGATGGTCAGGGGGAATCTAGCATATGATGTTAAGCAGCAATGCAAGATGCAACAAATAAGGATGACAGTCAAAACCCTTTTCCTAGGACAACTAAAACTAGTGCCTAAGATTGAGCAAGGGGTCAACTAAGTTAAGGGAAGATTCATTACGAAAGATTACAAAGTTACAAATATTACAATACGATTGAAGTACAAGATAATTACAAAGAAATAATAAAGAATGTCTAAGATACAACAATGCTAAACTAGATACAAAAGAATATGTATGATATACAAAGCTCAACTAAACTAGATACAAACAATACCAGATATACAAATATTAACAATTTGCTTGAATGTGCAGGAAAAGAAGATACTCAAGATGACACACACATCAACACATCAAGCCAAGCATGTTCACAATAGATCTTACTCTATTGGACTGCTTATCAATGGCATAAAGACGCAAATCACTCAAGACCGAGTCAAGAGAATGCCTCCAGGTGGATGCGCACTTCTTGAAGGATCACACCACAAACACAAGAACAATTATAAATATGAATAAGCTTGAAAAGTAAAGTGCTCCAGATGAAAGATGTAACCACTTAGATATTTATTCCACAACACATAAATTGACTTGCATGTAAAATAAAGATAATGAGATCAGTGTGCTTGCAAGTAATGAAATTAAATTACCAATGTTGTAGACCAAGGATTAAATTAGGTGGTTAAGTGAGATTTATTTTAATCCTAAGTGTCAACCCAAAACTTTTCTCTCCCAATTACCAAGTGACTGTTGGGTGCTCAAGAAGTTAGGCAACGAGGCCTACCCTAGCTCCACAGGTCAATCCTAAGATCAGAGTACTCCCAGAAAGGACGTCATGTGCCATGAGAGTGTCCCTGACCTAGCACCTTCCGTTGCATTCCTTCTACCCCATTTTAAATGGCGAAGATGGTTGGTAATGGCGTCCTATTAAGTCTAATAAATTAATTATTAAACCTATGAGCTAAGTGTTGCAACGTGTTTGAGTGCTTGTAGCTTGCTCAAGAATGCCGAAAAATAAATGTGTGAAGGCTGAAACCTTTAAATGACGAGATTGCAAGTTAAATTCTTAAGTGAGATTATTGCGTGTGAAATGTAAAAGACTGAAAATAACTTGTAGGAATGTAAATGACGATTACTTTCAAAACTTTAAGAAACCCAAGTTTGCATGCACATGTGTAAGATAAAGATTAACGAAACTGTAACTTGCATGCAACGAAAACCAAATATTTAATCCAAGCCTCCATGGGCTCTAAGCTAGCAATTAGATGCGTATGATCTACTCTAGATAATTTTAAGTTTAAGCATGCAAGTAGATATCACAACTAATTAGCTAAACTAGAAAGCAAAGATAGAAAGGAAATCTAACAAAAGCATGCAAAGTAAAGACTGAAATAAAAGAATGCAAGCCACTTGGGTACACTCCTTTGGGTTTGCTTAGAATGTTTTGGATTGAAGAAGAAGAAGAGAAAGGTTACCACTTTTTAAAGGAGGTATTCGGATGTGTGTTGTGCTTGAATTTGGGCAGCATGTACCCTTAGCCTGGCGAGAACCTGCAAAAATCAAGAAGCTATTGCTTGCTGATTTGTGCTGCAACACACTCACACAAAGTTATGAAATTTATGTTTTTCAACAGAAACTTCCCACATGTAAAAACCAGAAAATTAAATGATTTTATTGACCTATCTAAGATTGTTAGCCACTAAAATATGAAATGAATGAATGGCAGAAAATGAAATGGAAACAAAGAAACTCTTGAAGTTTTTATTAGCAGTGAAGGTAAATTACTACTTGAATTTATCCCAAAGATGCTCTTGAGGCAACATGCAAACCTTGAACCAAATGTAAGGCGAAACAATGGATAATATCTTGCATGCACTAACAATATAACACAGTTTATATTATGAGCATATACAAAACATATAGATGAGCAACTATACTATTGCTTCACCTAGCCTAGTAAACTAATTTACCAAAGCATCTATTGAACAATTCACAAAAGATTCAAGAATGATTTCACCTCACAATAGATAAGAATGCTAAGACCGAATCCCAAATTCCACGATTCCTCCAAAGCTCTTTTTATTTCCAAAGAAAAGAGGTTGTAGCAACAAAGTTTCTCCAAGCTCTTCAAGAACAAAACCAGTGAAGCAATGTGAACAATAATGAGAGGGAGAGAGAGTGGGATGGTGAGAAAATACTAGCATAACAATACTCTGAAGCAAGGTCATGAATGAGGGAGTGAGAGGTCTCTGAAATAGCCTCGAGGGACCAAGAGACCCCTCTTGGATCTTTGACAAGTGTCAAACATCCAAGGGAAGAGAACTCAAGCTAAAGAAGGCGTGAGCTTTATGGGTTGAGTGAGGAAATGGTAAGTGGAAGAGATGGAGGGTGAGTTGGCCTCATGAAGGAGGTTCATTGGTCAAGGAGGAGGCCCACACACTAGCCTTAAAGCTAGTTCCTGTTATCGCACAGTTTGTAGCTTGGTCAAAAGGCTAGAAGATAGAGGCCAAACTGGCGTAACAGGAACCTACCCCACCCAATGTCACCTCAATGGGGAGGTTCTTTCTCTTTAGGGAGGTTAGGCCCAGAGGAGATGTCCCCGGTAACCTAGGGTTTTGAAGAGGCCAAGGTATAAAGGTCAAAGTAAAAGTCCCTCCTCATAGGTTACCACCCAGATTAGATAGTCCAGCTAAACAACCAATAATGAAGTGTAGCCCCAAATGAGAACACCTGCCCAGAACAAGACAATAGAAAAACAATATATGCAGGCTATAATTCAATGGGTTAGTACTTCATATAACTATCTGATATCAATATATTGGCAAATTATACAATAGATATTGACGAGATCAATGTTAATTAATATAACAATGGAACGATATCAATTCATCAATAAATATTGAGATGATGTAGCAAACAATGTATCCAATCAATCCCTTACTTAATAAATGCTTTAAAACACCATCTAATTGCTTATCAATAGAAAATGTTGCGTCAAGATGGAATAACCAAGTATGATGTCAGCCTTATTAGGGTTAGTAGTTAGTTAGGGTTTCAAATTATAAAGGTTTTAAGAGTTGTTTGACCACTATCACTTCAACGTTGGAGACCTGGGATCAGTGCCTAAGGGTAAATGGAGTCAATTCAAGAGAGGACGCAAGGTTGAAGGGATAAAAGGCTAAGGACGAGAGGGAAGGGTTCTAAGGTGCTGCAATGGCAGGGCCCCAGAATCAAAACCCTAGGGGAAAGAGGCTCACTCCGGTGTTGCTTAAGCAAGGCCTCGTGCTCTTTCCTCCTTCCTTAGGTTAAACTTGGCAAAACGGCTAGCATAAAGGATAAATCAAGACACAAGAGTGAGGTGAGGGAGAGTGTTGCAAAGACAAGGCCCTATCACCAAACCCTAGAAGCAGGACAACCCTAGGTGTAGATAACCTAGGCCTGGGACGTCTCCTCCTTCTTGACTTTTAAAATGCATGGCTAGCACAAGGGAAGAAGTAAAAAGAGTGTAGCAATGGCTAGGCTCTTCCTTCCTTCTTCAATGGCTGAGAATTTCTCTTTTAGGGGACATGAGACAACGACCTACTTGTGTGTTTGTCCCCTAGGGTTTTAAAATCAACAAAATTTATAATAAATGCAAGAATATAAAACTACAACCATTCAATTAAGAAGTTTTGCAAAAAAAACACTTACATATCATGAAGAAATAGCATTGCAAACCCTAGTTGTAAACCTTCCTTCAAGAGAAATGCCAAAAAATGCCAAGAAAAGCCTTCCTTCAACAAGTGTGCCTCACTCAAAAGATGAAATACCCAACAAGGGCACAAAAATCAGATCTCACTAGGAGAGTGAGTTGTGTGTTATTGTCAAAATGAGGATAAATCCTCAATATATACTGTATCATGACCTTTAATTAATTTTAGGTCATAAAAATTAGCCGATAAGGATTTAAACCAAAATCATACTGTTTTTACATTAAAATGTCAAATTAAAACCCTAACTGAGTTGTAATAAAGGTAAAATCCCCTTCAAGGGAGGTGCTAGCCCCTTTTAGGGCAAATGAGGCATCCAGGAGCAAAACGTTGACCCTCCAGGGGCCTCTCCAACATGCCACTGCTGCCCAGTCTGCCTCCAAGAATGACCACGACATCATGGTAAGAATGGGGGTGCTCTGAGCCTTCCAAGGCCAACGTTCCACTAAAAAGGGGTCATTCCCCTTAGGTCGGGCTCTGCCAGAGTGCCTCTGGTGAAACGTCCTTCTTCTTCTCAGGTGCAAAAGCTCAATCAAGCATTGTCCTGTCTCTACCCCTCTGACGGGTCTTAGCAACCATCTAATGGGCTCTCAGCCCCATGGAGGTCCGAGCTAATCATCTCCCCATGTGTACTGGTCCAAATGGTACTTGTCCGTCGGGCATGGTCCTACACATCAAAAACTTCACCCTCCATGGGCTCATTAGTCACAGGGATCATAGCAATGTTAATCACGTTTCATCATTAATATTATCAAACATATGCATAAAAACCCTGATATATCATCCAATAGCTCAAAGACATTACAAAGACCTACAATACAAGGCTAAAGAAAAGGACAAGACACCCTCTTGGGCTAGTATCCATAAGGAAAGGAAAGTCTCCAAGGGGTATCATCCAAGTGAGAGCCAGGGATGCATGATATTACCTGTGGGTGCCTTTGTAGAAGGCGAGCTGTACCCGTCATGGATGCAATTTTTTCCAAGCCCCTTTTTGCCTTTATTCTTTTCTTTTCTTTATTTGTTTTTTCTTTTATTTCAAGGACTAACTAGAAGACATTGCCTTGGCGTGGTGACCAGAGCTGACAGTGTTACCCACAAGCACTTTCACAGAGATGATAAGGTTGGCTCATGATGAGACCCCCTTTCCCTTGGCCATGGAACCAAAGGTCACTGCCCTGGCGTGGTAACCAAATAGTGGCAATGTCATGCTGTTAGGCACCCATGAACATAATAGGCTGGCTCGTGATGAGACCCCCTATCCTCTTGGCTAGGTCTTGTTTTGTTATTTTTCTTCGGGTCCCTCTTGTTTCTTGCTAAGAGGCTTTTTATTGCCTTCTCGGGGATCCCTGGGCGAGGCATCTCGAGGTTTCATTTTTAGGCTTTTATCTTTTACCAGCTACTTTTACCTTCTGGGACTTTAGCCCCTTCTTCCCACGAGATAAGGTGCAACACCACAAACAGATCATTCTAATGCCCATACTAGAGAAATGGGACAGATGAGCAGGAGACAAGATGGAAAAGTGATGGTATGATGGGAGCAGACGATGGCTCTTTATAAACCCCCCAGTGGCAAACGAAAACCTATGGGTACAGGCTTGCTAGGGCACCCAGTCAATCACCCCAAGCATGGTCAAGTGGGTTAATGTAAGATCCAAGCAGTCGTCAGAAATAAAAGGAATTAGATGCATACATTTAAAGGTTATAATGATCAAAAGTGACACATACCATGATACCTGGACCAATTACCTCATGGAGCAAGAGCCTTCTCCGATACAAGACCAAGCCGATGGTGATGGATGCTGCAGCTACTGACAAGACGAATCTGATGAAAGAAGAGAAGGATGGGCCCTCCAGGGCCATGCTCAGGTCATTTTTGCTCTCGGTACTCCATGTCTAGGACCTGTGGGCCTCGAGACATGATCTCCTAGTTATCCCTAGAAATCGGGGATAACATTTGGCTCCAACTCGTGGACAACATTTGGCTCCAACTCGGGGACATGTGCTCACCATAGAGCGCATGAGAACCTCAACATCTCTGGCAGAACCTGCAGACCTACTCAACTCGATAGGGGCATCAGTAACAAAAATGGAGCGGTAATGCCACCCCAGCATATATAGATATATACATAAAGCAATCATAAATGCGAATACAAAGTGAAATACTTACTTGTACTTACTTGTTCGCTGGATGTTGGTGTAGTCAAACAACCATTGAAGCCAACTGTCCCATGATACCTGCCTTTGTGCTTCATCATAAACCAAAATAGTGATAAATCAAGCACAAAAATGTCATGAGTTATAATGTATATCACATCATCGAAAATCTCAAAGTCTAACTCATGGAGGCGGGTGGGAGGGATAAAATCCTGCCAAGTCCATCTCTGACGAAAGTATTCAATCCACTTCAAGAAAGGGTTATGAGAAATGCAAGGTTCAGAAAACTGACTCAAAGGGCCTGCAAATTGGCTACCTAGGGCATCCTCACATGTTGAAGTCAAGGAAGAGATCGACAAAGATCTAGCAGACGACTGGAAAGCCATCAAGGGAAAGTCGAAAAACTGGGATAACTGACTCAAACTTGCCATACCCAACCATCCCTTGGAGTCTAGGGTTTTCCTAAGAGGAAACTCAACACTAAAAATGTACTTCCCAACTACACCTTTAATGGAAAGGCACGACAAAGTAATAACAGGTAGCTGGAGAAAAAGGTCATGAGAATCCTTCTTCAGGCAAACAATGTTTTTACTCCTATCAAAATCCGAGCATATTGGCGGTTGATAGTCATCTTCATAGGGTAAATCTAAGTGCTCGGAGGAGTACTCATCAAAGGCCTCAAGGTAAGACCGAAAATCATCAAGAAAATACTGTACTTGGTCAACCTTGGGTGTTTGTGGAGAGCTAGTAAAAATATCATCTCCCTATTTCCACTGGTCAAGAGCAATTTGCTGTGATAACTGCAAGGGCAACACTTGGAAATGACTCTCAGTGTCATAGATGGGATCCAGGTCATAACCAACTATATCCCACCTACGTCTCCCAACATGTATGAACTCATCAATATTACCAACAATGCCACTATCTGTGTCATAACATGCAGGGTTTGAAACATTTGAAAACTCATTCTCCTCCTCCTCGTTTCCTTCATCATAAAGTAAAGCGTTATCAAAAACTAGGGGAGGAGGGCAACTTAGTGTTTCTTCTTGCGTAGGAACTTCGAGGACTTTAGTGTTTTCAGCGTGCATTACGGTCTCATCCTCAGGAATTACCCCTTCTTCTTCAGTTGTGCAGTACGGAAGGTCTAATTCTTTTGGGAATTCCATTCCTCCTTCATTTTTTGAATCATGCGACAAGGTGTCATCGGAATCCTGAAATGGAAAGCAACTAACCTCATCTTCCTTTTGTTGTGCAGGAGAAAAGGGCTCTTAGATTGCTTCATCAGAGGGAGGGGCACAGGTTGATACTTCATCATTTTGCTTAGGTTCCATCTCCTCAGCCATGTCTCCAGCAATCCCATGTCGAAAGATGATTTGTTCCCCTTCTTCTTGGATATCATCAATAAAGTTTTCACGGGCAAACAAACTTCCCATATTGAAATTACCTGAAGTAAAGAGATTTTTTATCCCAGATAATAAGATGTTCTGTTCAATTCTTTTAGCCATGCCGTAAGCTTCATCGAGCGTGCTTGGGCTCCTTTTACTAAGGGGCAAACCTAGGTGTGCCAGGAGCGCACGGGTATATAGATGGACAATGTACTTGTTTTCGGGACGATGGCCCTCACGAATCTGATATAGAGTGTGCTCAAACCTACTCTGGAAGTTCCAGAGGGTTTCATTCTCAATTTGTCTTATATGCTCAACATTTTTTAGTAGTACTAAGATGTCTTCTAACTGAATACCCCATTCTTCGAGAAAGAATTCTTCCAACTAGTTCATAGAGGTGATGCTAGCATTGGGAAGGTTATCATACCACTTTTTAGCATTTCCACGAAGAGTGGTGGAAAAAAGTTTCATCACTACATCTTCAGCATCATCATCGACAGGGTGGAGTCTAAAATAAGAATAAAATTCATCCATATGAAAGTCATCTCTTTCCCCTTCGCCACCAGTGAATCTAGGGAGCCATCTTTCGGATATCGAGGGCATTTGTCTTGGGTATCTTGGGATTTTGCTCATGTCTAAAGGCTTGTAGTTCCCGGGATCCCATTGTGAAGTCATTGTTGGCTTTGTCATCAGTGGAGTCGCCAAATAATTTTTTTGAAACTATCAAAGGAAAGGGAAAACACCCTAATGGAGTCGCCAGGTAAGCTTGTAAGAGAAGGTCTTTGAGGCAAGGCTCACCAAAAGGATTTGTCGTTTGAGGAGAATTGACTCAGTGTTCCCCAGCAGCGGCGCCAAAATGTTATCGCACAGTTTGTAGCTTGGTCAAAAGGCTAGAAGATAGAGGCCAAACTAACGTAACAGGAACCTACCCCACCCAATGTCACCTCAATGGGGAGGTTCTTTCTCTTTAGGGAGGTTAGGCCCAAGGGAGACGTCCCCAGTAACCTGAGGTTTTGAAGAGGCCAAGGTATAAAGGTCAAAGTAAAAGTCCCTCCTCACAGGTTACCACCAAGATCAGATAGTCCGGCTAAACAGCCAATAATGAAATGTAGCCCCAAATGAGAACACCTGCCCGAAACAAGACAATAGCAAAACAATATATGCAGGCTA
>CBVK0103409263.1:0-16985 GCA_900067695.1 Picea abies | reverse complement strand
CCAACTTCGTAAGGCCATAAATCTCAAACCGTGAGAAGTTATGTGACATTCTACATACCACCAGAAATAGCATGACAAGTACTATCCATATAGAATATTATTATCTGAAAATATATCATAACTCATACCATTACCCATCAAACAAACTTGGGTCCATTACCCAAACCTGGGGTCTCCATCTTCTCATGGCCATAACTCTCTAACCATGAGGAATTATGTGACGTTCCACATACCACCAGAAATGACATGACAAGAACTATCCATCTAGGATTTTTTCCCTGACAAATTCACTTTTCTTCATCTCATTATTCCATAATTAAGCATGGGTTCTCTTACTCCACAAAGCGTCTTCCCGTGAAGGCTTTCACCATAAGGGGACCACTTTGGAGTTCATTCATTTTTACTTATTATCAACCATGAAAAAACAATAATGAGTCATATTTACATCAAACACTATTGGGTCCATTACCCAAACCTTTGTGCTATGGGTCTTTCTTCAAGGGTTTACATCAATGACGACCAACCTTAATCAACACCGATAAGCTCTACCACCAAGTTGCGACACTTCTAAATCAGATATGATGATTCTGTGTCACAACCTGATGGGATCGATCCTATGGCAAAGGAAAAAGACAACAAGATACAAAAATTAGGGTAGAAACCTAACCTATATGTTCAAGTTGATCGTCGGAAAAGTTTTCCATGAATCGTCAAAAAATACTCAAAACTCAAAAAAAATTGTCCCAATACCCGATCAAATTCCTCCTATGCAATTCCTGAATCACTCTAAATGGTTTTTGGTATATAGACAATGATAAAGGAGGCCAAAAATGTGACAAAAAGAGGCCAAAAAGTCTATAAATAGAAGCTGGCATCTCATTATCACCATTGCTGATTTGGAAATTGACTCTGGAGCCAAAAGACAACCTTTGTCAAAAGCGGTGATTCTGGGAGCTACAATGGATGAACTGAACTTCTGTTTGGACCAAGTAAGTACAAACTCCCTTATCTTGCATTTTATTTCTTTATTTGTGCATTGGGTTTCATTTTTTAGGGGTGTGTCAACCTTTAAAAGGTCGGCCCTAGGTCCACACGAGTTGTCTCTAGACAGGCCGCGTGTACACTCGGGCAGAGTAAACTCTGCACGTGTGGACCCCCTTATGGAATGAAAAAGGCATAAAAAACAAGGGTTAACCCTCCTAAACCTTTGTGTTTTGTAGGATGTATGTCCATTGGAGAGAAAGAGAGAATGAAGAGGTGAATGAGTTGGTTGGAGAAGACCCCAATGTTGTGGCTACTTTGATGCAGTGTGGGTTGGTCAAGTTTTTTCTATGTCCTTTCATGCGAGCACAACCTAGGCTACTGAATGCCTTGGTTGACTACTAGCATCCGGATGCAGAAGCATTCATGTTAGAGGGGCAGTCACTAGTGCCCATGGTTGAGGACATTTACTTTTTGACTGGCCTCTCCAGGAGAGGGGAACCAGTCAATTTCCAGACTTTTCCTGCGGGGCCACATAACATAGTGGAATTGCTAGGTCTATACTATGCAGCTGATACAGACCGCTCGAGCACGTAGGTGCCCATAATAAATATTACTAACTTATCGCTACAGGTGATTGTATTTCTTATCGGGTGAATTACTGGTTTTACGGCTCTACATCAGGCATCCCGTGCACAGATGAACTATGCAGTCCAGTGCTTAAAAGAACAATTTTTTGATTGGAGTACCACATTGCTTGAGTGTATGAAAAGACAACTGAAAAATTGCCATTTGCGGACACATAGGAACTTCGGGTTCAGGACCATTCTGTGTTTGTTCTTTTTTGAGAGAGTTCTAAGTTTTAGTCCTCGAGTAGTGGTATGAGAACATCAGGCCTCTCCTCCTGCTGTGTGTAGATGGGCAGTATTACTTCCGTGACAAGGTGGTGGAAGGACTATTGAGTCCTTCGATGATGACTTCTTTGCGTGGCTGTCACGACAGATCCCGATTATAGAGGATTATCCCTATGACAGGATTGATTTTTCGAGAGACCCTGAGATACCAGTACCTCCTGGTGAGGAGCAAGGGGAGATGGGTAAGTCTCCACCTTTGTAGTTTTTTTGTTGTATATGTAATTTTTATGTTGTTTTGTTATATATGTCATTTTTTTTTATGCAAGAGTATTTGACGGATATGTGTTCATTGTATGCAAATGTGGGACCAATGCAACCCACTGACTATGCAAGGAACATGTGTCATCCTCGGCCAGGGGCTGCACCTACCACCGCAGGGGGACCAATAGTAGCAGAAGATATTCTAGCTGGGGAGGCTGAGAGGGTATTGAGATGAGTCGAGCATAACTTTACTGTGCTCACTCACATGGTCCTGATGGCAGAGATTGAGGACCTGCCACCATCTATGCAGCCTCATGTAGTGGGGGTACCATGGACGTGGGTCCAGTTGTTTTGGCATTTAGCCAATGTTGTGGACCGGTATAATATGGCCCACGGGCCCTGACTTTAGCTAGACATTTTGACATGCCACAAGCACTACTTGTATATATTTTTTGAGGGCATAATCCCTGTGACTCATTATTGGTCCTATTTTTGAGGCGCTTGCGTCCATCGGTGTACTCTGGTTACTTTATGATATTATATATGGTTTTTTGGTCTTTTGTGTATTATGGATCATGTGTGCAAAAAACGTATTTACATGCTTATGTCAATGTTCTTTCATATGTGTGCAAGATGCCAATCTAAAATTTGATTAGCTAGAGTATCTGTAACTTGGTTTAATCTCCTAGGAACATGAAAAAATGGAATATAATCAAAGTTTCATTCTAAGAGACGTACCCTAAGGAATCTTCGGTGTAAAGTTGGATAATAAACTCGATACACTCTATTTAACTGAGACACAACCAGTTGAGCATCAAGATAGACCAGGAGATGAGAGATACCCAATGACAAAGCGTCACGAAGCAACTCAATAACTTCACTATACTTGACAACATTATTTTTGGTGTCACCTAAGCATATACCTCCAGAAGATAATAACTGGCCTTGAGGTGTAAATATTACCTAAGCTATGGAGGCAAGCCTCCGAGTGTGTCGACTAGCACCGTCTGCATACCCAACAAACACCTCGGAATCACTTGACATCTGCCACAATGATGGAAGATAGTATCAATGACATGTCCATAACACCAAAAGAAACTAAAAAGTAATAGTACAAAGACTATACATATGTTACAAAAAGTTACCCACAGTGACCTACCTATCAGTAATAATTCTTGAGGTAGAGCCCATTTCTAGGCTCCACCAAAGCATTCACTTCAAAATCAACCAGACAATAAGCGCCCTTTTTTAAAACCTATTTTATGATGAAAGGTCTGAACCACATGGATTTGAATTTTCCTGCCCCTAGGGGGTCCTTATCTTGGTCATAGACCAGGACAAAGTTGCCTTCAGAGAAAATCCGAGGACGAATGGACTTATCATACTGACACTTGACCTTATGTTTGTGAGCCTCGTTGGCCAGGGCTGCATTGCGACACTGCTCAAGGTATACTAATCATTCTTCAAGTGGAGAAGTGTCTGGCAATAATTGTACTACCAATTTTAGAGATGGGATCTGAAATTTGATGGGCATGACTACCTCCAGCTCGTAAACGAGTTGAAAAGGTGAGAAATCAGTTGCAGTCTTAACAGATGTTCGGTAAGCCCATAATGCCGAGTATAACATCAAATGCCAATTTGACTTGGCTGAGTTGATAGTTCACTATAGAATGGTCTTAAGAGTTTTATTTATAGCTTCCACCTGTCCATTTGCTTGGGGGTAGTAGGGTGATGAATGTTCTTTCCGTAACCCAAGATTTGATGTTAACATAGTCATCATCTAGTTCTGAAAGTGACTGCCATGGTCAGTGACAATCTCCCTCGGGATGCCAAACCTTGCTATTATCTAATTGAATAAAAAGAGAGTTGAAGTCTCTCCATCATCTTTAAACGTTGGCATAGCTTTGACCCACTTTGTAAAGTAGTCTACAACTACGATGATATAGTGGTGCCCCCTTGCTAAAGGAGGGTTGCAAGTAGTTAATCAATCCCCCACTTGGTGAAGGGACCAACTGTGATGACAGGAAACATGGGAGTGGGATGTACCCTCATCTTCTAAGAGAATATTTGGCACAGATGGCACCTCTTGACCGATTTGATACAATCTTTGATAAGTGTCGGCCAGAAGTAACCTACTTGTAGAATATTTTGGGTTGTTGCCAACCCAGACAAATAACAGCCACAAGCTCCAGTATGGCAATCGTTAAGCATGATAACTACTTCCTCATGCATGAGACATTGGCATAGGATGCAGTCTACACCTCTTCGATACAATGTATCATCAATGATGAGATAATTCTTAGCCTGATGGCGTATGCGTCGACGCTTATCATGAGAAGCAGTGGTGGGGCACTTCAAAGTATAAAGATAGATAAGTATATCTCCATACTAGGGATCTGAAGATGTGATCAAAAACATATCTCCCTAGATAGGCAATTCTTCAAGCACAAAGTCACCTGACTCAACCGAAAGTTCTGAAATAAGTTTTGCGAAGACCAGTGACTTTTTGGACTTTGTTGAAACGAAGTCTAAGTCAAACTCTTGGAGGATGATTATCCATCTACTAATTTTTCTGCCTAATACCCGTCATGTCAACATATATTGGAATGGATTCATGACAGCAATGATGGTGGTCTTGCAAAATAGAACATAATGACGAAACTGTTGAACAGCATGAACTGCTACCAACACAAGTTTTTTGATGTGAGAATAATTGAGTTCCGGTCCTACAAGGCCTTGGCTCAGGTAATAGATAACGTATTCTGAGAACAAGTCATCTTCCTAAACTAAAACCATGCCAATGGTTGATTCTGCTGTAGCCAGATATAATAAGAAATCTTTGTTATAGTTAGGTGGCCGAAGCAGAGGGACAGTTGTGAGGGCATGTTTCAATGCATCAAAAGAGCATTGAGCAACATCATCCTAGTAAAAGGGAACTTCTTTCTTCAGTAAGCGCATAATGCCCTTGGTGATCTCAACATAGTTGTCAATGAAGTGTCATAAAAAGTTCGCCTTGCCTTGTAGAATCTGAAGTTAAAGGATTGTGCGTGGGGGGGGCAACTGAATTATTGCCTCCACCTTGAGAGGATTGACCATGATCCCTGTTGTTGATACAATGAAACCTAACAAACATCCTGATGCTACGCAGAAGCTGCACTTGTTTGGATTCAAGTGAATCTGAAAGTAGCGACAACGTTCGAAGATAAGTCAGAGGTGCATGGGATGATCCGTTCTCTTGCGAGATCGAGATGCTAGATCTTCTAAGTAAGCTTCAACTATATGCTTGAGATCATGAAAATCAAAAGACATGGCCCGCTAAAAGGTGGCTCCAGCATTTTTAAGACCAAAAGGCATCTTACGATATGGGAATGTACCCCATAAATAAATGAATGTTGTTTTGTGTTGGTATTTAGGTTTGATTTGTATCTGATTATATCCTAAAAAGCCATCCATGAAAGAAAAGGCTTCACAACCTGCAAATTCATCAATGAACTAGTTGATGAAAGGTGTGGGAAAATTATCTTTGGGACATGCCTTGTTCAAATCATGGAAGTCGGTACAAACATGAATCGTACCTTGTTTTTTATTGACCGGCACAGGGTTTGACACCCATTGGGTCAAATGGATAGGATAGATAAACCCGGCTTTTAGCAATTTCTCAACCTCAACCTTAATGGTTGCTGCTTTCTTAGAATTAACTGGAAGAAGCTTCTGCTGAATAGGCTTGGCATCAGGATACATTTTGATTTCATGTTCAATTATTTTTGGATCGATACCTGGCATTTCCTCATAAGACCAAGAAAAAATGTCACGAAATTCTTTGAAAATATCTGTGTAGATTTGAATCTCTTCGGGGGAGCAGTCAGCTTCGACGAAGACATTATCCATAATGCCAGGGTTTCAGGAGATATTGATCGGTAAGGTTTCAGCAATAGTTTCCATATTACCCTCAGCATAAACCTCATGTGTAGCTAAGGAATTAATAGGACAATACCGATCTTCCGTTATAGTCACGGTGAATTCTCCCACTTCAATTCGGCTTAACTCTGGGAGGAAGTATGATCTGTGATGAAGATATTCCTAGGGTTTATCCGGACTAGTCATTGCTTCAATTATTGCTTCATAAGAGGGCAAGACTAATTCTAATGAATTGGTGTGAGTGAAAGAACCCTGAGCCCAAATAGTCTCCGGTAGTGGATCAAACTCTTGTGCAGGAGCTAGATTAGTGTGGGATGAAGTTTGCTAGACTAAAGAGTATGCTACTTCATCTACGAATAAGGGCATGGATATGCCTGGGTGCCCTGTCCCATCCATCGTGGCCGATGGGGAAGGAAGTATCCACGGATCGTCGAAGTAAGTCATGCGGAACGACGAAACTTGAAAAATATCAACCTTATGGTGATTGGATATAAAATTGATATCATCTTGAGGGGGTGGGTAATTGAGGGTACCCATCAAATATGGGCACAAACCAACCCATACATTGACGACACCTAATTGAGGATTATCAATCATCGAGACCGTGGATGCCCCCAATGCAGGGTCGGGTCTGGAGAAAGACAATTGATCGATGGTCACTATCTGGCCCTCATGGGGAAACAACAAGACCTGAAAAAATATAGCAACCACAACTTGCATGGCATATGTCCAACTCCTTCCTAACAAGAGGTTATAGTTGATGGGAGCATCAACTACCTCTACTTCGACACACACGGTCTTCCCTCCTAACTATATGGGGAAAGAAGGAACGATACCATGTGGTCGGAATGAATGACTGTTGAAAGCAGTGAGGAGAGTAGGTGATGGAGACAAAATGGGCTGGCCAATGGCCTTCCAACATGCCAACGACATAATGCATGTCAAGGCACCTTCATTAACCACTGTGCGAAAGATATTTCGAGTAAAATTTTTCATGGGATAAGCCACTACTATCTAAAACACTACGTGGTAAGGCAGATGAGGTTTTAAGTCAGTTGTATCTAGCATGATTGTACCCAGATTACAAGTCTTGGTAGATCCTAAAGCGGTTAACAAGGCTTTCCTCTAGGAAGGGCAGCTTTGGAGGACCTCTAAAGCAGACATCGCATAAGGGGTTTGTGATAAATCTTCCACCACAGAGTAGTTCTGGGCGGCCCTTGCATTTGGGTTATGAGAATCTTTTTTGAATGCACCTTTGGGAATGCGTGTCATTGTTTCACCCAACGTCTTCTCAATCTGTAGAGGAAGAGATGGGAGTTCAGGTTCTTTACCCTTCTTATAAGTTCTTGGTTTACTATAGTCATGCGCTCTAGTCGATATAAAAGAATCAACCCTTACCATATATGTGTTCGCGGACACGGGGTTGTTCACGGGCAGAGAGGGGTCTTGGATGCCCCATTCTGTGCTTGCAGAGGCTTAGGTTAGATTTTTCCCATGCTGAAATGGATTGGTCAACACAGCCGGTTGTTGCTGTGTCACAAACTTTTGGGCTTCTGCAAGCCGAGGACATATATGGGTTGGGTGTTCTTCCACACACAAGTTGCATGGATACCTCGCCTTCCCTTTTTCAGTGTTGTCCCCACCATCATTATCGGTAAGTTTTTTATCCCCCTTACCCTTCTTTCATTGTTTTTTCTTTCCTTCAGGCTATTGGGTGTCCTTTGGGTTAGTCGATTACACTGTGTGTACCTTTGACGTTTTGGTAGGGGGAGCAGCCAAAGTAGTAGTTTGGCTGGCCGCTGTGTGTTGTATAGATAACTGCTACAACTGCTTCATCAATTGCTTAGCGGGCTTTGTTTGTGCTGAACCAACAATACCATCATCATGTGGTCCATCTCTTTGTCTAGTTTTATCAAGTATTGAGCATGGCGCATCTGGAAAGATGTTGTACAATAAACCAGACATAGAATAGATGAGCTCAAATTGTTGAGCCCTCATGATGGCATCTTCTTCGAAGAATACTCTCGACGTTGTGACATCTTTGGATAACTGCAGGACCAAAGACTTAAGGAACCACTCAAGCAAGAATGTTGGTGGGACTGGCATCTTAATTAAACTCTTCGGGCGTCTCCATTCTTGGATGTGATCAGAGATATGGTCCGCTATTGTATGTTTGAAATTGACGAGTAGCTCAGTTCCAACATTGTATCTCTTAGGTAACTGGAAATTTTTTAGGAAAGCCATCGCTAGTTTTTCGAAGGAAGAGTATCTTGAGCGATCGAGCTCAATGTACCATTTTGTGGCACTCCCAATGAGAGTACGTTGAAACAATCGCAACTATACGGAGTCGTCTTTCAATGAGTTATATGAGAACCAAAGATGGAAGGTAGTTACATGATCTCTTGGATCTTTGTTAGGCTTGTCTTCGAACTTTGGGATGTCTGAAGGAAACTTTGTCAGCATAGGAGGCCAACACAGATCATGACAAATAAGGTCATTCAACAACCTTGTCAAATATAGCAAGTGCAAATTCACTAGGAAGGGTAGTTTGGGTTGTTGGTGATAACCTGGGAAAAAGGGGCATGGGGTTTGACTGGCACCAGGTTGCTAGGAAAAGTTTGGCTGCTAGCCCAGATTTTGGTAGAAACCATGGTCCTGGCCAGCATATGGATTTTGCGTATGTGGAGACATCATCGACTGATTTCCAAAATAGGACATAGATGGTTGGGCATGCATTACATTTGAAGGACTTTGGGAAGGGTTTCCCCATGTCGATCCCGTGGGGATAGGCATAGTAGTTTGTCCGGGGTTCCAGTGATTGTGGAAAGAATTACCCCAGATCAACATTCCATATGAGGGAATGGATCCCTGCCAAGAATTCCAAGGCCCTGATGTGGAAGAAGTTCCTAGGTTTGCCCCCTGTGCAGGAATAGTACCCTGCATAGGAATAGATTGTCCAAAATTGGGATTACCCCTAGTCGAGAAGGTGGCTGATGAGAAGGCGTTGTTACCAAATGCTTTGATCAAAGAAAATGGTGTCGAACCTATCGGCATATTATGCAAAGGTGGTCCTTGACTCCCTATTTCAAATAAACTATGGTGTGTAGGTTGCTCGGTGGATTGCTAATACGAGCCACCGAGTGAAGGGGATGAAGGAGGTATATGACCTCCTCCATAAGGGAAAGTGTTAAAAGGAGCAGGAGTGCCCCCCATGTGACCTTGTAGAGAAGCACTAGAGCTCCTTGCCCCTAGACCTAAAGTCTGTAAAGTGGAGTAGGAAAGTAGAGGACTTGTACCCAAACTAGGCATCCTGTATGAGAACAGAGGGCCTGTCGCACTTGGTGTGAAAGGGGTTGTCGCCACCACCAAAGATGGAATCAGACCACTGTGTGATGTAGAGGCAGTCGAGACCATGGTGGCTCAGACTGGTGACAGTGGGTTAGGAGGTGAAAAATCTCTTGTGGTGACAACCGTAGTGGGAATTGAAAAATTCCCAGAGGGAGTAACAACATTTGTTTCCATTGTTGTGTGCGACACTGTCTGATGCTCGCAAAATTGAATTGGTACAATGAAAGGTGCCAAGAAATCAGTGGTAGGTCCAAAATGGTCGATTCCTCCAGATTTTGGTTAGGCACAATTGCTTGTGACCTGGTCGCTTCAAAAGACCCTTGTTGGTCTAACTTTCTCCTTAATGGTGGCAAGGGTGGCTCCAGTGTAACTAGCGGCAGGCCAAGAAGCCTTCATGACTGACGAAGCTCGTGATCCTCCACTATGTGAGAAGATCAAAGACAGTCTAGGGTAGTCTAAATTTTCAAAAGTAACACACACTAAAAAATTCCCTATAATATAAGACAGGCAAACACTAATTTAATTGGAAGAACAGTTACAACAACCAACACTAGAGCAACTTACCGGTGCAAGTGCAACTTGAAAACGGAAGAACCCTCTAGGTATAATCTACAAAGCATGTCCTGATGTCTGTCCTAGGTACCATGGTATACCCCCGCATTCACCTGTGTATGTCCCTAAAAAAGATAAGCAACTAGGTTGCCAGCGCACGAACAGTCACCAGGCAGGTATAGTCGAAAGTTGGGTAGACCACAATGAGCATGGGTAGACCACAATGAGCAGGGTATTGAGCCCAAAACCTATCAAGGGTATCGAAAAAAAGTGGTCCAGGAGACAAATAAGGACCTCAAACAAATTCGAGACTCACGAATCCCCATGGCAAATGCAATCGACGGAATCCCAAAACAAGCCCTCTATATGTGTTCTCCACTACGATTGGTCCAGCTTTGGAGGCGTTATCTCCGCTACCTTTACGCATGAAACCTCATGTTTATCCCCTATGTTAGAGGGGGGTCCTGAATAAATTTCATGATACTAGACTTAGACACTCCCTAACTCAAACTCCAATGTTTGATTGTAATGGCCTTGAAGAGTTTCCTCTCCAAACTAATCCAAGGCCCTAATCCTGAACTAGTTGGTTAACCCTACAAACATAAAAGTCTAATAAATTTTAGATTTAGCATTAATGTTATGGATTTGTCTTATGTAAAGGGGTATGAAAGTGAAACTGATGATGTGTAAAAGACGAAAGGAAAAAATGAATAAAAAGATGGAAACAAAAACTTTTACTTAATGCAAAATTTCAACAACTTTTCAAATTTTTATTTTTTTAAATTTTCTAAGATTTTGGATAGCAAACTCAAATGGAATTTCACTCTACTATGAGCTACTTATGATCTAAGTAAAATGCAAAGAAATTATGAAATAAAATACTTTTCCCTGGATAATAATGCAGAATCACACTCTTCAACCAAACAAGAAAATGAAAGAGAATTTTTTATTTATTTAAATGTTGATAAAGCAAAAAGGAAAAATACCAACAAGTAAAAAACCAAGAAAAACAATTCTTGCCTAAATCGCAGATCTCAAAGAATCACTTCAAGAAATCACACACTAGCAACTGAAAAAATGACTCTCACACTTGTCTAAAAACCCTAAATTTTTTTTTTTTTTTTTTTTTTTTTTTTTATGACAACTTTTAAATGAGAAAGAGCAAGCTAAGGCTAATATTAATCCTAAGTTACTGACTGCTAAGATAGAGATTCAAAAACCTGAGAGGTATAACTCTTATCAAGGGAAAGGATGATTTTATTACCCTCAACAAAAACAATCCTACACAAGCACGCTATTGATAATCCAACAACAAGCGTGTGAACGTGAGCTGTATAGAGCCAAAGGGCATGTACACGCGAGCTGGCCTTATACAGGCTGCGTGTATCTCTAAAATCTGAGAAAAAAAATAAAAACAGACAATCCAAACCAGGAAGAGACCACTGATATTGATAACCAAGATCTCCTAAAGGCTTAGACACTCTCTTTAACAGAAACAAGGAAAACAATGTTAGGAAAATTTTTTGTAAAGAAAACCAATATGAGATAAGACTACAAACAACCAAGACTCAGACAAAGTTCCAAAAAACCCCTGACATTGACTAATTATAATAGGGAAGAGGATGACTACCTCAATTTTTTTTTTTCAATCTACATGCTACTGTTACTTCTTCAGCTAGCGTTCACACGCGGGCTGCAAGACAGTAGGGCGTGGGTACACGCATGCAGAACTTATAAAGGCTGCATGTACCTATGTGGGTCTTGAAAAAACATAGTCAAGCAAATAATAGAGACAACTGGTATGGGAAACCAGATTCTCTGCTAGCTCAGACTTTACAGAAACTAAAAAAAACAAGCAAGAAAAACCAGTCTTTTAAAACTACCCCAAAAAATATAATTCCAGGAACCCTAGAGAATTCCCCAGTGTGGTTGCCAATTCTATTGTGAGGGAAATCCCCTTACGGACTAGAAAATAAGGTTATCTTATTCATGCAGATATGACCAAAAGAAATATACTTTCTACCTTCGTCCCCAGACATAAACCTCACTCCTTTTCAGCAAATACATGGTTTAGACCAACATACCTTGTTCCAAATGCTCGATGTCGATCCTTCCTCCCGCTTGATCACTTGTTAGCAGTCCTCCTTTCAAAGCTAACTTGTATGAAAAACAAGCAACAAACTACACATGCATTTTACCTATAGACTAATGGGTTAGAAATTCAAACATATATTTACTGTACCATGAAGAACTCATAAAGTGGGACGGGAAAAGCATTTATTTATTACTTTAAATGAATCAAATTACAAATGTTGAGACCGGCCACTGCTCTATGAATCCTGATCTTGGGCTCCTATTCAAATGTCCTCCAACTTCTTTGCATTGTATCTCTTCTTGCACAAGGATGGCTAAAGGGTTGGAACAATGGGAATATGCAATTGGGTAGAGTTTCTTTGCTATATTTTTCCTCCTCCAAATGGGACCCCTACCCCTTCTTTTATAGGCTAGAAGGAGCTAGGTATTTGGATGAACTCTCGGCCATGCATGGCCGAGAGTTTCAGTTAATTCCCCAAAAGTTGTGTGTTCCATCGACAACTTTCCTCTTTTCATTCTTTTTTCGGTCCACGCGTGCTATTTTAGGTCAGCTAGTGTGTACACGCATGCAATAATGGAGTATGGCGTGTGGGCCCTTATAAAAGAGGTTTTTTAAAGAGTTGTTCAACAATGCTTTGGCAAAGAAGGGATCTGAGATGGCCTGATGCCAGGTAAGCATGTATGGTGCAATTTAGGGTTATAACAACAGGTCCCAAGGTAAAGTACAGATGCATCATTTTATGTGCAGAGAAAGAGCCAAGTTATGGTTTGTCTCAATTTGTGTTCCATGAGGTACTTTTACCAAACATAGGACTGTTTATACTCATTTTCTTGTTTTTTTAGAGGAGTGCGCTGGTGATGTTATTTTTGTGCTAAGATATTGTTTATGAAAGTCTTTGTCCAAATTGCCAACCATAGTTATGTAAATGCTAACATTGTTGAAAGATTTCACTTGCAAAAGAGAAATCATAAGAAATGTTGGTTATTTTAATTAGACACAGGAGCGAAGAGAAATATCAATGAGTTGGTTTAATATTTTCCAATCGATATGAATGGACTCAACACAAAGGTAGATGTAAACATCATACCATTAGGTTCATATGATTGTCTAATTGGCATGGATTGGTTGGAAAAACAACATGTTTTCCTAGACTATTACAAAAATACAATCACATGTCTTGATGAGGAAGGGAAACAAGGAAATATTCAAGGCATTCCAAGAGTCATAGTTGTTAGAGAGATTTTAGATATGCAGTTGAAAACAATTTTCAGAAAGGGATGTTAGTTTTTTGCATCCCATATGGAAGAGGTAGGGAAAGGAAAAGTGGAAAAAATTGAAGACCATACAATATTGAAGGATTTAGAATGTGTTTTTAGGGAAATCCTATGACTTCCACTAAAGATAGACATTGATTTCTCTATTGATTTGGTGCCAGGAGTACCCTAGTGTCCAAGACACCTTATAAAATGGGAACACCAGAGTTGAAGGAGTTGAAGATGCAGCTTGAAGAATTGTTAAGAAAGGGGTATATACACCCAAGTGTTTCACCTTGGGGAGCCTCGATTGTTTTTGTGAAAAATCAAATGGAACCTTAAGGTTGTGTATGGATTTCAGACAGCTGAATAAGGTAACCATAAATAGCAAATATCCTTTGCCAAGGATTGATGATTGTTTTGATCAGCTGAAAGGTGAAAGGATATTTTTGAAGATTGACTCGAGATCTGGTTATCATCAAGCGAGGATTATGGAAGAATACATCAACCAAAAAACATTCAAAACAAGATATGGGTTGTTGGCTCCTTTAGGCTAACCCAGGTTCTAACTACAGGATTACCAACAAACCCTCAACCATTGGCCCTTTTGGATACAAGAAGGAAACACAGTGCACAAAGTGCACTATGTACTCTCACCTAAGATGTATTAAATGGGTGGTTGTAGGACTCATATGTCTTTAACCATGGAACACAATTTGTATCTCTCTCATATGCATTAGATATACTCATTTATAACCTTCAAATACTCATTTATTAAGCTAGTCCTAATCATATCTCAATTCTGACCAGTGACACAACTACTCCAATAGAACTTCATTAGCCATTATAACAACATAGTTTCAATGCCATATATTCATCTACTATAACATAAGATTCAGATATGAATACTAGCTATGAATTTCATTCAATTAGTGTTGTTCTACAATTCTTTCTTAGTGCACAAGATTGTTTCCTTTATCATTTAGCCTGTTCATTATAAATTCATTAAAGAAAATATAACCATAAATATTGCAAACATTCACACATAACACAGATATACTGTGTTTCACCACCCTCCTGGGGATACATCCACAAATATTTGTCACTTCAGCTCTTTATTATTCTTCATGCAAAACTTAGTGATGTGCATTATACATCTCTTCCTCCATTATAGACGATCTCCACAGATCACAACAGTCTTCACAAGACTATGACCTTCTCACCAATCCACTATCAGACTATCTAAAAATGGCTAAGTCACTAACCTGCTAAAAACAACTCTTTACAGTCCTAATACATTCTACTTATACAAAAATTGTGACAAAGCCCTTACAAAAACCCTAACCCTAATCAGATTACATTTGTCCACTTTTCAACTACTCAATATCAGTTGGTCCTCAATCCAAACGTTCTCCAAGTTGGTTCTTTTCCACTTTCCAACTGCTCCACAAAAGTTTGTCCACTTTGTAACTACTTTTCTCGGTGTTGCTTTTCCTCTTTTTCTGGTGTGCTCCCTATGTTCCTCTATTTTCAACGCGCTCCTTATTTTTTGGTGCTAATTCGATTCTTTCCCAAAATTGGCCTGTGCCAACAAACCCCCGACACTGACATTTTGACTCATCCCAAGTCACTCACTAACTCCTGCATCTTTCATTGCTTGTGTCAGTGCTTCATACAACTGTTCTATTTGATAACATTTCTCTTGAGCCTATTTGCTCTTCTCTTCCATGTATTATACCATATGTACGGTGACTGGAGGTCTCAATATTTCTCCTCCCTCCAAGTATATCTCTTCTATGTGTATTTTCATTGCGTCGATCTCCATGGCCAGCTTCTCCACCTTTTCCTGCAGGGGATCCAATTGAGCTCGTCTTGCATTTTTTTTTGCCTGCACTGTTTTCTCCTATTCCTTTAGACTCTTCATCTCTCTCATAGTATTGATTTTCCTAGGTAGTGGAATTGTTTTCTTTCATTTCTTTAAATCTGCCATTACTACATTCACTTTATCTTCCCTTCCTTGTATCTCTTGCAAGATCCCATATTCTAAGAGTTGTTTCCACAGCTGGACACTCTTTTCCAACAACTCTGTTATCCATTGTATCGCATGCACTATGTTTTCTGTAGATATTGTTGTGCCTTTCTCTCACTACACTCTGACTTCTGGAGGAGTAGTGGGTATTACGTGCTCCTCCAATTCCTTTATCTGGTCCTTGTCCTTCTTCAAGGCCTGTGTTATTTTCCTCATCTTCTCCTCAGAAGATAATTTCTCTGACTCTGCGTTGTCCAGGATGGTTTGGAATACTTCACTTATGTGTTTCTCCATCTCCTCTAACTTTTTTTGTGCTATATTATTTTCCTACCCTTCTTGGTTGATTTCTTCATTTAGTGTGATATTCTCTTCCTGTGCTATCTGTAAGTTCATCACATCAAACCTTTCTTTGGACTGAATTTCCTACGTGAAACTAATCTGTAATTTATACAGTGCCTTTGTCGGGATCTTGGCCAACAACAAGTCTAATGTCTCAATTTACTTTAGAGGATTCCTTTTTGCATCCTCATCAATGAAAAACATCTCAGATGTTATGATAACGTTGGCACTCCCCTGCGTTGTGATTTTCACTATCTCTCTATCATGCATTCCTTCCCCAGTTTTCATTGGTTTATCCTTTTGTGGTTGATCTGATCTGATCCTTAACTCCTACAGTGAATTTTTCACTTCATGTTCCTGCTAAAAAATGGACGCCCTATGCTTCTCAACATTCTTCCACACCTCTGATAGTTGATCTTTGACTGTTGTGGCTACTAATTCAACATCATCTATTGTCAGTGATGTATGAAGTGATACAATATTTCATGTGCAACCGTAATATGCCAGATATAAAAAGTATGGAGAACATAAATAAAATGCTATAAATGGCAGATAAAAAACAATATAACCAGAACAATCACCACAATAGCATGGAAATGATATCAAAATAACACCAGAAAGAGCACTTTGATTCTGAGAGAAATGTTCACGGGCCTCTTCGAGGGGGAAACCTCCAATTGAGTATATATCTATTACAATAATATCCAAGCTAGGGTTCTCATACCCTCGACTCCTATTTATACTAAATATATCTATCAATAGAACCATCTAGAGGAAGATCCTTCTAGAAGTAGAAGCTTCTATTAGGTCTTCTTACATTCGACTTATTCTACTTTATTGCAAGGCCTTATTAATATTGACCTTTATTACATCAGAATACATTGTTCTACCTATGTGAGGGGTTAGGTCCCTAACATGTCCTCCCCCTTAAAAACAACCTTGTCCTCAAGGCTTGAGATGTGGAAATTGTTGCAGAATGGTAGTTGGTTCCCAAGTGGCATCTGTTGGAGTTGTATCTTTCCACTGGATTAACACTTCCTTGATGGTTCATTGACACATGTAACCCTCATGCTGGTCCAAAACTACTTGTGGTTGTAACCAAATGGAGCCTTCTTCGTCCAATTCAGGAAGGTTGGTTTGAGTTTGGCACTTAGTTCCAATCACCTTCTTTAAGCATGAAACATGAAAAATGGGATGTAGCTTAGAATGAATGGGCAAAGATAACTGATAGGCCACCTGTCCCACATGCTTGAGAACTGTTGTGGGGTAATCTACCCTACGGACCAATAAGCTAGGGTTCTAAGATTATACGCAGATCATGACCCTTCAGATTTAACCTTTAACCTTCTACCCAA
>CBVK0103409246.1:0-15784 GCA_900067695.1 Picea abies | reverse complement strand
GACATAATTAAAATAACATTACTAATCTAAATTACAACTAATGGCCTAAATCCGACATAAATAAAATAACATTACTAATCTAATATGCCCCAATTAAGGGGTAATTAGCCAATATTAGGGCTTAACATTGTTTGTTATAATCTTGATTGGGCATCCTAATCTAGACAGGATATTGTCTTCTAGGAATCAAATGATAAAATCATTTGTAGCCTGTCGGGTGGGTACAACCTCGATCCACTTAGTAAAACAATCTGTTGCAGTCAGGATCCATTTGTGTTGAGCTGAGGACTGTGGATGTATCTCCCCTATAAAATCCAGGCCCCATTTTCTGAAAGGAGCATCTACTAAAATGGATTTTAATTGAAGAGACTACAATTTTCCTTTCCCATTGAAGATTTGACATTCATGGCACTTTGAAACTTCTTTATAAACATCAGGAAAAATGCTAGGCCAATAAAAACCACCTCTTAAAATTTTGTGCACAGTCGTCTTCCAATAATGATGACCTCCACAATCACCTTTGTCGAACTCTTTGATGGTTTTCTCTACCTCTTCTTCTATCAAACAACTTAATAAAAATCTCCCTGGGTCTTTCTAGTATAGCAATTCATTTACTATACAAAATTTTGCTACCTTCAGTTTCAAGAATGTAGCCATTTTTTTACTATACTTAGGAGGAGCCTGCCAATTTTTCAACACAAAAATGATATCTACATACCATGCAGAGTCAAGAAACTTTTTAGATATTTGTGGAGTCACCCTTTATTCCTTTGATGTATTGTCTGATATATCTGCAGTGAAGTTTATTCCCAAGAGTTTGCAGTTTGTTTGTGCCATCAGTATAGCAAGTCCCTATCCTTTGATCAACTTTGTGGGCTTGATTTCAACATCATACTCTAATAGCACAGAAATCCATTTTACCCTCTTTCCTTCCAGATCGGGTTGTTTCAATATGTTTTTTACTGAGCTACTGGGAACATAAGAAGTGATATGTGAATGTAACATGTAAATTCTAAATTCTTTCAATGCCTTGACTAAAGAATAGGCTTGCTTCTCCATTATGTCATATTTCAAACTGGCATCTCTTAATGTCTTACTGTAGTATGCTATGGGCTTCTCAAAACCCTGTTCATCTTTCTGGAATAGCACACCTGCAATAGTGTCTTCTGATTGAAAAGAGAATAGTATGAAGTCTTTCTCAAAATTTGTACTAGTCAGTACACGGGCCTTTGTTAATGCTACTTTGATGTCTTCAAAAGATTTCCTAGCCTCAGGGATCCACTTGATTTCATTTTCCCTCTTCAGCATATTAGTAATATGCTTTATGATCTCAGCCAAATTAGGGATGATCTCCTAAGGAAGTTCACTTTGCCCAGGAACGATTGTACCTCCTTTTTGCTTCTGGGTATGCCAATTTTCAAAATCCCTTCAACTCTGTTGGGGTCTACCTTTATCCCTTCATTCGAAATGATGTGACCCAACAACTTTCCTTCTTCCATGGTGAAATTTGACTTTTAAGGATTCAGAGAGATCCTAAACTTTCTGCATTTTTGAAACCCTCTTCTTAGATGTTTGATACGTTCTTCGTCTGAGGAAGAATACATAGTGATGTCATCAAGGTAAATAACAATGAATTTATCCTTTTTGTCGGCAAAAGCTAAATCCATAGCCCTTTGAAATTTCACCCCTACATTCATAAACCCAAATGACATCTTGACATGCATAAATGTTCCCCATGGTGTGGTAAATGCAGTTTTTCTTGGTCATTAGGGTGTACCATAATCTTATTATACCCATAAAAACCATCTAACATTGACATTTTTAGGAAACTTTCTATCTGTTTTTCGTTCTTGAAGATTTGCTAGTGCTTCATATTGTCTGGTACTGCTAGAATGTACTTGACTTCAACCTTGTAGCTTTTTCCACAAAATTGGGACTTTGAACACTGCTAATGAAGTAGTTAAGGCATCAACAACCTGATTTTGTTCTCTTGGTATTGTTGAAAGATTACATTCTGAAAATTTCTCAAGGAGGTCTAGTACCAGGTTTCTGTAAGCCCTCATTTTGGGTTGTTTTGCTTGGTAGATGCCTTTGATCTGATTTATGATAAGCTTAGAGTCTCCAAGCATGGAAATCCTTTTGGCACCTAATTCTTCCAAAACTTTCAACCCCAATATTAATGCTTAATACTTGGCCATATTATTGGTGCACTCGAAAACAATCCTGTAAGAACATAATTTTGAGTCTCTGCTGGGATGGTAGATCCACAATACAACTCCAGCTCCTTATCTACATGCAAATCCATCAAAATTCATTTTCCATATCTCATCCTCTACATCACCTTGCGGATCTGAAAGTTCCTCCACCTACTGGATAAGCTTATTTTTGTCATCTATGATGATCTATGTTTCCTCTTCTTCGGAACATAGGTCATTGAAGAAGATAGATGACCCCAATTCGGTTTCTACCGAATAGATAGGATGATTGCTTGGTTGTGATTTATTGTTGACAATATATTTAAGCAGAACCTCCCTGTATAATATTTTGTCTTGACCAAAGACAATAATAGTAGCATATGACATATCCATTTGGAGGGTTCCTTTTATTTTTATAGCCCATGACCTGGACAATATCATACCAAATTTTGGAGGGATATCAGCGACCACTACGTCCATCACCATATTCTTAATTGGGATTTTTGCTAAGGAAACCACCATGTCTTTGATCATGCCAAGGAATTTCACCTTTGTTAAGAACCAAATATCAATATAGCATAGAAAAACCTCAGAATAAGTACTCAACACCTTGAAAAAGAGAGAAATTCAGAAAATAAGCCTCTTCGAGGGGGAAACCTCTTTATGCCCACATAAATGTACAATTCCAAGATGATTCCAAATGAAAATGTCTCCTTGGTATATATAGGAGACTAGGAGGTATAATTACAACTAATGGAATAAAGCCGACATAAATAAAATAACATTACTAATGTAATATGCCCCAATTAAGGGGTAATGAGCCAATATTAGGGCTTAACATGCCCCTCCCCTTGAGACAAGTAGTTTTTGCAATGCTTGAGTAACTCTGGATGCTTCTGCATAAAAGACTTATCTTCCCAAGTGGAATATTCAGCCGATAGTTTCCTCCATTTAATGAGATACTCTGAAATGGATCTATTCCTCAATTGGCGAACTCTTGTGTCAGTGATGGCTTCAGGCTCCAATATGATTTTTCCTTCCTCGTCAAGTTCTGGCAATATAGTTTGAACTGGGATCTTGTCTCCTATGACCTTATTTAAGAATGAAACATGGAAAATTGGGTGTACTCGTGAAGATGCAAGCAACTCCAATTTGTATTCCATCGTACCAATCTTTCGCAACACCTTATAAGGGCCATAGTACTTTGGTGATAATTTATTATCCTTTTTGGCTTGCTTGAGGGACATCTGTTTGTATGGTTGTAGTCTTAAAAACACCCAATCCCCTACTTCAAAACTTCACCCAATCCCCTACTTCAAAACTTCTTTCACTACTTGAACCTTATATTTTTCTTTTAGAGAAGAAGTGATGGAAGGAGGGTGGTATCCATAGAGTTCCATAAATGGTGTCATTTCTGTTGCAGTATGAAAGGAAGTGTTATACCACCATTCTTCCAAGGGTAACCATTTGAACCATTGTGTTTGTTTATCAGAGACAAAGGAACAAAGGTAGCCTTCTAGACATTTGTTCACTATCTTGGTTTTTCCATCAGATTGAGGATGATAGGATGAGCTATGATCAAATTGAGTACCCAAACAAGAAAACAATTATGTCCAAAAATGTCTGGTGAAGATGGGATCTCTATCACTTACAATAATCTTTGGGCTGCCATGTATCTTTTGAACTGTCTCCATGAATGTGGTGGGAACTGTACTAGCTTTGAAGGGATGAGAGAGTACACAAAAGTGTGCATAGTTGGTTAGTCTATCAACAATCACCATCATGACACTCTTTCCTTCATACTTCGGTAACCCTGTGATGAAATCCATGGAAATATCCTTCCAGAGTTGACTTGGGATGGATAATGGTCGTAAAATACCTAGGGTCTTAATTGTTTCCACCTTATTTTGTTGGCAAACAAAACATTCTGCCACAAACATTTGAATTTCAGTTTTAAGGCCATCCCCAAAAAAATACTTCTTGACTCTATGGTAGGTTTTCAAAAATCCCGAGTGCCCTCCTACTAGAGAGGTGTGCAATTCCAATAATACCTTTTATTTGAGTTGGGATTTCTTACATAAATATAAGCGATCTTTGTACCATAGTGAATCATTTTTCCATGTAAATGTATCTGATGCACTGGAATCCTACTACAACCTTTGAATGAGAGTCCACACTTTCTTGTCATTCTTCCATTCATCACTTGCTTCTATTATCCAATCGGGATGGATAATCGAGATAACATAGAGAAAGGCCTCAACATCTTCATTCTTTCTTGCCAATGCATCTACCACAACATAAAAATTCCCCTTTTTATAGACGATTTCAAAATCATAATCCAATATCTTGGTTACCCATTTTTGTTGTTCTTCTGAAGATAGTCTTTGTTCCAAAAAGTATTTAATACTATCATGATCTGTTTTGATCTTGAAGTGCCTACCTATTAGGTAAGGACATTGTTTCTTCAATGCATGCAGTATTTCCATCATTTCCTTCTCATAAATGGGTTTGTGTAAGTCCTTTCCCTTGAGTGGTCGACTTTCAAAAGCCAGGGGCCTTCCTTCTTGCATTAGGACAACACCAATTCCATTTCTCGAGGCATCACATTCTACAATAAATGTTTTTGTGAAGTCTGGAGTGGTCAAGACAAGAGATTTGCACATCACCTCTTTAAGTTGTTCAAAAGATTTAGTTGCCTTTGGAGTCCATGAAAATGCATCCTTCTTAGTTATTGTCGTTAAAGGTGTTGTTATTCTTCCATAGTGCTGAGCAAACTTGCGGTAGTAACCTGTCAAACCCAAAAATCCTCTAAGATTCTTCAATGTTTGGGGAATCGGCTAGTCCATCATGGCCTTAATCTTGTTAGGGTCTACCTTGACACCTTCATGAGATACAATATGACCCAAATACTCTACCTCCTTCACTCCAAAGAAACATTTATATGGTTTGGCATATAGTTGTTGCTCCTTGATTAGTTTTAGCACCTTGTCAACATGTTGCACATGATCATCCCAAGACTTTCTATAGATTAGTATATCATCAAAAAATACTAACACAAATTTTCAAAGGAAGGGCTTGAAAATGGAATTCATCAACCCTTGGAATGTGGGAGGTGTATTTGTAAGGCCAAAAGGCATGACCAAATATTCATAATGGCCTTCATGAGTTTGGAATGTTGTTTTTGGGATATCTTCTTCCTTCATTCTAATCTAATGATACCCTGAACAAAGATCCAATTTTGTGAAACAGATTGCTCCATGTAGTTCATCTAATAATTCATCAATGAATAGGAATGAGTTATGTTTCTTGAATACCATTACCACTAGTGCAGAGTAAGAATTTTTGCTAGGTATAATAATGTCAGCCTCTAACATTGCTTCAACCATGCACTCAATTTCACTCTGCTGGGCATAAGGGTATCTGTATGGCCTGATGTTAGGAGGAACACTCCCAGGAATTAGGTGAATTTCATGATCATGATTTCGAGTGGGTGGAAGGCCTTTGGGAATATCTTCAAATACTTTGGAATTCTTATGAATGATCCCTTGGAGATATTGAGGAATAGATGGCTTAAATGTTTGAACATCTAGTGAGCATAGTTATGCAATAATTCCTTGATGCCCCTTTTTCAATAATTTTTTCATGCCATTAGATCTTATCACCTTATCGGGTTTCCCTATGATACCTCTTAACTCAATCTCTTTTCCTTCCAATGAAAATTTCATGAAAAGTTCTTGAAAATTAAAAGCCATTGCTCCTAATGATTGTAACCATTGGATTCCTAGTACAACATCAACACCACCCATGTGTATATAAATCATTGGACTATTCATTACATATTCCCCCACAGTAAGATTGATCTTATTACATTTTCCTGAGCAATTGATAGTTCCTCCATTTGCAATCATTACTAGAAACTCTGGCGTTGGATATACAAAGCAATTGAGAGCTTTGGCTAATTTATAGTGAATGAAATTATGAGTACTTCCAGAATCAATTAGGATTATTACCTTTTTCTTTTTGATGTATCCCTCAATCTTGAGGGTTTGAGGAGTGCTAATTCTAGCCAATGCATTACACGATATCATGGGAGTCAACTCTTCATATGAAATTGCTTCTACGTTTTCATCTTGAGATGGTTCTTGTTCTTCTTCTTCAATCTATGTAGAATAATTTCTTCTCACCACACTTATGTCCCTTACTATCCTTGCTGTCACAATTAAAGAATAAACCTTTTTCTTTTCTTTCCTGCAATTGTTGAGGTGTCAACCTTTTAGTTTGAGGTGTTTTAGAAGAAGTAGCATTATTCTCTCTATAGATGTTGGGATTGGTCCTTCTAGTAGCCATAGCCATATTTTTACTTTCAACATTTCTTTTTACTTTCAACATTTCTTGCCACCTTAAATGCATTCTCCAATGATTTGAGTTCCCAAAGGTGAACCTCATGTTGCATGTTATCCTTTAAAGTTCCTATGAATATATCAATCAAGTGCTCATATGGAATATCTATTACCTTTATATTCAATCTTTGGAAGTTCTCAATGTGCTCTGTAACTGAACCCTTTTTCTTTAGATTTATCAATTGGCTAAAGAAGGTATTGTTCCTTGTATCCTCATAGTGTGCTATCATTTCTTCCTTGAAAATTGTCCAAGTGACAAGTGATTTGCGAGAACAAAACCATCGATACCATACAAATTGATTGGGTTCTAAATATAAAGAAGCAATTCATACCTTTTGTGTATGTGGCACATTATGTAGATCAAATAATTGCTCCATCTGAAGTATCCATGTGATTGGGTCCTTGCCATCAAACTACCTCATATCGATCTTAGGAACGTGGCTGGTCTTCAACCTTAAGTTGGAATTTCTCCATTCTTGATTCACCTTCCTTGTGTCCTCATCATGAATTTCATGGGATACATTTTCACTTTCAGGTTTCCTCTTTATTATGAAATTTTTTAATCCTTCCATGATCTTGCCATTTAAACCCTCCATCATCTCTTATAGTTCATATTTTGTTACTGTCTTCTTTTGTAGATCATTTATGTCCCTACACATTTCTTCACCTTCATCAAGAGTCCATGTAGGATTATCTAGAGGCTTATTTGGTGTAGAAGTTCCCTTTTTGGGTGGCATGTTGGCCAAGCATGTTGGCCAAGTATCACTTTTGAACCTTGATTTTGAGGTGGTTCTGCTGGACAATATTTCTTCTATTGTATCTCCAATTTTTCATCCCTTATGGGTATGAAACTTTATTTTTTCTATTTCTCTGATATTTCGTCTCTGTAATGCCATAGATATGATCAAAATTGTATGTTCCAAGTGGAATTTACGGTAAATTCCCCACAACTTGCTGATTTTTGGCCTTTCCGGGAGATGTCACTTGTATAGCGTGCCCCACACAAAATAATTGACATAAAATTCTAAAATTTGTACCACAAATACTATAGACTATCCACTATTCAATGCAACTAGTATCACTCAATTTGGATACTCTAGGAATAATGTATGATTGTTTTAGCTGGAACACCTTCTTGAGCCTGGTCAGATACCCTATCCTCCACAGGGTGTATCTACAAATGTAAGATGACCTAGAAGTTGAAATTTTTATCATAGATACCTTACTAATTTTTGTTAATATACTTCAGAGTTCAGGGTCTGAAACATTACAGAAACAATTTTATAGCAAAAATTCCGCAATGAATTAGTTCAGGATGATTTTTGAACCCTATCTTGCACAGGATTTATCCTCGAAATTATAATGCCTTGGGAGATAAAATTGTAACCCAACGTACCTTGATCCGTATACTAAATATCCTCCATGCCATTTCTTCTAAAATGTTGTATAAAAAAAGTTATAGTGAAAATTCCAAAGTGTGTCAGATGTAGCACCGAAACCCCAAGACCTTGAGCTCTGATACCATATGTTAAGAACCAAATATCAATATAGCATAGAAAAACCTCAGAATAAGTACTCAGCGCCTTGAAAAAGAGAGAATTTCATATAATAAGCTTCTTTGAGGGGGCAACCTCCTTATTCCCACATAAATGTACAATTCCAAGATGATTCTAAATGAAAATGTCTCCTTGGTATATATAGGAGACTAGGAGGTATAATTACAACTAATGGAATAAAGTCAACATAAATAAAATAACATTACTAATGTAATATGCCCCAATTAAGGGGAAATGAGCCAATATTAGGGTTTAACAGTCAATGTTTTTCACTTTCAACAGACTTCTCTTACCTCACACTCAATCAGTAGTGTTCATAACAGCAAGAAAAACTCATAGTCCCTTTTCACATCATACTAGGCAGCGTCAAGCCTCCTCACATATGTTATTTATCAAAACAATTTGTTTTCCTAGGTCTTTTCCCTCCCTTGGTAATTTCCGCAGCTTTCTAAATCCTTGATTTTTAGGGGTTGTCAATGGACAAATCCTTGATTTTCCACTTGTAACAATCATCCCAAAGGTAGTTCCAACCTGTTCCCCACTCATGGAGTCATGGTCAGCTAAATTTAACATGGTTGTTTCATTTGTCCTCCTGCAATAATTAACCAATATTATGTTTACATACAAGTGTCATAGTCAAATAGTTAGTTGGGTCAAATCAGGTCTCTGCCCAACAGTCATAATAATTAATTACAATTTATAAAATTCAAAATTCTGAATTGCCATAAATGGCAAAAGTTTTCCAAATTTGAATTTACTAAAAACGAAATAATTTTCTAATAAATTTTGAATTTCAAAAATACTTTATTTTTTTTGGGATGTCACATCCTTTCCCCCTTCAATAAAACATTGTTCTTAGTGTTCATTCCTTTCTTGGAATAGGATTGGATGAGATTTCCGCAAATCTCCCTCCAACTCCCAAGTGGCCTCCTCAGGACTAAAGTTCTTCCATTGCACTTTTACCTGAGCAATGACTCTATTCCGAAGTGTTATTTCTCTTTAGTTCGGAATACGTAGGGGTTCCACCTCGAATTTTCCTTCTGGTTCCACCTGCACCAAGTTCCAATCAATCATATGAGTAGGGTCATGAAAATACTTTTTCAACAAAGAAATATGAAATACATTATGAACTCTTAGATTAGCTAGAAGTGCAATTTGGTATGCTACGGGTCCAATTCGAGCTAATAACTCGAAGGGCCCACAAAACTTGGGTGCCAGCTTGGCACAATTTCCTAACTTCAAAAAACTTTTTTGGGCTATGACCTTCAAGTAAACATGGTCACCCACTTGAAATTCCAGGTGTCTTCTTTTCTGGTCTGCATAGCTCTTATGTCTGTCCTGTGCTTCCTTTAAGTTTTGTTGTACCTTCCTTACCATATTCTCCATTTCTTGGAGCATCTCTGATCCAACCATGAGTCTTTCAATCGAGTTATCCCAGCTAATTGGATTTGTAGACTTTATGTCATACAGTATCTCGAAAGGTCTTAGCTTAGCTAAAGTTTGGTACCCATTGTTATATGCAAATTCTACCAAGTGTAGATAGTCTTCCTACTTGTTTGATTTTGTTCTTACGTACATGTGAAGCATATCCTGTATAATTTTGTTTGTCCTTTCGGTCTATCCATCCATTTGTGGATGATAAATCATACTGAAACTCAAATTAGTATTTATCCTTGTAAACAATTCCTTCCAAAAATCGGATGTGAATTTTACGTCTCTATTTGAAAACACCATTTTAGGAATACCATGCAGTCTAAAAATTTCTTTCATAAATATTTTAGCAATGTTTATACCTTTAAAAGTATAATTTACAGGAATAAAGTGTGCATATTTACTGATTTTATTGGTTACAACCATAATAGAATCATTATGTCTGTGAGTTTTAGGCAAACCTGTAATAAAGTCTAGCGATATGGTCTCCCATTTCCATTTGGGCACTGGTAATGGTTGTAATAGGTCGACTGGATGCTAGTGTTCAACCTTAACCCGCTGACAATCTTGGCACATAGCCAAGTATTTTTTTGTTTCTCCCTTCATATTAGGCCAATAAAATAGTTTTCTAAGTGTTGTTATCATTTTCAGGTATCCTGGATGGCTAGAATATGGTTTCTTATGCACTTCATCCAAGACTATCATCTTTAACTCTGCTGAATCTAGTATGTAAAGTCTATTTTTAAATCATAATAGTCCATTTTTGTCGATACTCAGATCTGGTTTATCTGAGTTTGTCGGACTGTTTTGCAATTCTGCCATTATCTTAGTGTAATTTTCGTTGTTAATACTTGTCGTCCTTATTCTTTGTTCCAGATCACTTTCTACCCTGCTGATATTTATCTCAAATAACCCATGGACTCTTATGCTTAAAGTGTCTACTACCTTATTTTCCTTACCCTTGATATGTCTGACCTCGAAGTCAAATTTTATCAAGAAGGCTAGCCATCTTTCTTTCCTTACATTAATATTTGGTTGGATAAACAGATATTTCACACCTCTATTATCCATCAATAGTAGAAATTTTATGCCCATGATGTAGTGTTTCCACATTTTTAAGGCGTGTATTATTGTTGCCAATTCTAAATCATGAGTGACATAGTTTCTCTCATGTTCCTTTAAGTTCTGGGACTCATAACAAATAGCATGTCCTTCTTGCATTAGGACACCACCTAGTCCTTCTTTACTCACATCCACATAGACGGTGAAGTCTTTATTTGGGTCTGCTACCTTTAAAATGGGTGTGGTTGTTAATAATTCCTTCAACTTATTAAAACTGTCTTGACACTTCTGTGACCAGTTAAACTTGGTCCCTTTCTTTTGTAATGTTGTGATAGGGTAAGATATTTTGGAAAATCCCTCTATGAATCTGCAATAATATCTGGTGATTCCCATGAATGACCAGATATCTGCTACATCCTTTGTTATCGACCATTTCATGATGGCTCTTACTTTCTCAGGGTCAATTGCAATGTCCTCTACAAATATTACGTGTCCTAGGTACTGTATCTTCTTCTGATAAAAAACGTACTTATCAAATTTATCATACAATTGATGTTTCCTTAAAGCTTTCAGGATGATCCTTAAGTGTTCTTCATGTTCTTCCTCTGTTTTTGAATATACCAGAATATCATCAATAAAAACCAGTATGAATTTGTCCAAGTATTGACTAAAAATACTATTCATTAAGCACATGAATGTGGATGGCGCGTTAGTGAGTCCGAAAGGTATAACCACAAATTCGTAATTTCCATATCTTGTTCGAAAAGTTGTCTTGCTTATGTCCTCATCTTTTATCCTAACTTGATGATATCTGGATCGTAAGTCCAACTTCAAAAATATCTTCGCCCCACCTACTTGATCAAATAGATCATTTATCCTAGGTAAGTGGTACTTGTTCTTAATAATCATTTTGTTAAATTGTCTATAATCAATACATAGTATTAGGGTATCGTCTTTCTTTTTCACAAAGAGGACGGGTGCTCCCCATGGCGATACAATCAGTCTAATATACTCTTTGTCCAACAATTCATGTAACTGTATTTTTAATTCTGTCAATTCAGGAAAACTCATCCGGTAAGGTTCTTTAGAGATAGGGGTTGAACTAGGTAGCAGGTCTAGGGAAAAATCTATTTCCCTCCTAGGGGGTAATTTAGGTATTTCATCAACAAACATGTCTTTGAATTCACATAAAAAAAGAAAGTCTTCCAATTTGGGTTTCTCTTCTTTTTCTAATAGGTTTGTTACTTGGATGGCGTAAACTTAACATCACTTTCTCATTCATTTCTTGAATTGCATTGATGAAACTTGTATAACTGATATTGGTTTTTGTATACCTTGGACTGTCCTAGTAGTGTCATTTTCCTCTTTATACTTAAGTGTGTTTGCATAACAATCTAGTACTGCTTTGTTCTTTTCTAACCAATCCATTTCGAGAATCACATCATAAGATCCTAGTGGTAGAATGTTCAGATTTGATCTTATGTTTTGACCCTCTAGACTAAACTCACACTCAGAAATAAAGTCAACCACTTTTGCTTTTAGTTCTTGTTGTTGATTGTACCAGCCATGATTTTGCGTGATTTGTTTTCTTAAGTTTATTTGACTCTACCATACCATGAGTGATATAACTTAATGTAGCACTAGGATCAATTAAAACAAAGATTCAAGTGTTATTGATTTTACCTTCGATTTCCACCACAGAGGACTAGTGGTAAGCTTGTCGAGCATCCACGACTGCATATATCTGATGCAGGATTCTTCCCACATCACCCACCATCGAGGGTTCCTACAAATTGTGCACACTGGTTCTGTTTGCTGAATTTAAACGTGGACAGTTCCTCCTCAGATGAGGTTCTCCACATTCCCAACATTTTAATGGTTCATAGGGGCTGTCCCCAAACTTCTTTGTTCCCAGATTTACTGGTTTACTGTTGCCTTGCGTATTCAGATGGTTGGAGTGAAAAACAAATTTTGGAAAGCTTTTTGCTGCATTTCGATAAGGAACTGGCTGGTATCCCTTCTTCCACTAGTTCATTCGATCTTGTTTCTTATCCTTCCAGGCTTTGGGAAACTTTTCCCATTGTTTATACTAATCATAGCACATTCATGCTTTCCTGAATACTTCAGTCAAGGATTTGGGGTTTTCAAACTCAATTATGTCTCTATAGGACTGTGGTAAACAGCTTAAGAATCGCTGGAATTTTACCTTATCCTCACAAATGTAAGGTACGAACCTTAGTAATTCCAGAAATTTATTTATAAGGTCCTCCATTGTCATCTTTCCAAGTCTTAACTCATAAAATAATTTTGTTTTCCTTTCATGGTATCTTTCAGATAGGTACTATTTCTTGAAATATTTCTTAAAGTCAGACCATTCCATCTATTTCTCCTTTAGGCCCTTGGCCAATTTCAGGTCTTTCCACCAAATGTTGGCCTTCCCTTTCAGATTGTATATGGCCATTTTGGCCTTCATATTTCTATAATAGTTATATATCTAGAAGTATTTTTTGATGTTCAATAACCATGCCTCAACTTCTTCTCTTGTTTTGGATTCTCCATCAAAGGTAGATGATTTTATTTTCTTGAATTCTCCTTCAAGGTGGTCTACTTGTTTTCTCTTTCTGTCTATTTTTGTTTTGTCTTGAACTAAAGGTGTACCTTCAGATGAACTCTCTCTTTTTTTTGTTTCAGGTCCAGAGTTCTTGGAAGCCCTCTTTATAACTTCTTCATCGTTATTATCATCCTTTAGGCTTTTCTTTGTCACTATACTGCACATCATGACTTCATTTATTTCTTGTTTCTCCTACCATGCTTTCTTCAGTTTCTCATTGTCAGATTTGAAAACCTACAGCTCAATAATGAGATTCCTCATCATTTCTAGAACTTCAGTAGGTGAGCTTCCATCACTTTTCTGTCTCTGATTTTCAGGAAGACTTTTTTCAGGGTTTCCATCGATTATGATTTCCCCGTCATCCTGTGTTGCCATGATTAACTCAAAACATAAAAGGTTTTTTGTTTGTAAAAATAAACGTTTATTAGTTTTTCATAAGTAAAAATATATGACAATAAATTAATGTGGCCCTATTCAAGTCCCAGTGTTGTAAACTTTGTTCTGATACCATATGTAATGAATCTCCAATTTTCCATAAAAAAAAAAAATTCTATGACCAGTAATTTCTCAAGTTTCATATATATATATATATATATGGTAGAAGGAGGAGTCCCTAAAAAACTCTGTATTATAACTCCTAAGTCCTACTCACCATAATATGTTATATTTTACACCATCTCCACTTGCTTCGAGTAGAAGAATTCTAAGAATATCCACCAAGGCTCTAGCAATTTTGTGTACACGTATGTAGATCTAGGTATACAATGTTCGGACTTAAGATACAAACTACAACTCATTATTTAACATAAGGATTGATATTACAACTCACTCTTTTAAACATTAGATCTCTGATTCCGTGCACAAATCCACCTTAGTAATTTATCCTTGGGGAAACATTATTTAAATTCCATTTGTATAGTCATGGGGTCAGGTTCAATAAGCAATAACCTAGTATAACTACCGAGCCCTAATCATTTAAGGACACTTAGAACCTTCACATCGAGTGTTGTGAATGTTCTAGTTCCAAACCCCAAAGGAAATTTCAACGAACGAGGATTGTGATGACTCCTCATTACCCTGACTTACTTAAATATACCTTAATGGGATCGAGTTGTTAACTATAGATATCATTGTGTATGTGAATGGGGTTTAGTTTCACGACATTCTATAAGGGAAAGGATGGTCCAATGATAGGGTAATTAAGGCTCTGGAACCTACCATTAATGGTAGCTCTGCGAACACAAGTTACATTGTACTCTCCTAGACTTTCACCCAACGTGTCACACAAGCTCTGCCCTTATGACATGGCTAATCATCCTTATTTACCCTTCGAATTTAATCTGAGAAATCAAAGCATTTCTTAGGGTTTACTGGGTTCACATTTTTTTATTGTTGAGTTCTGCAAGGAGGCTCTGCAGAACTTTTATTCATGGCGAAGGCTGATGTTGTGGAGTCTGTTTCCCTATTGCAACAAATGGTGTGGACCCTTTCCTGGTAAGTTATTCCTTAAATGTTTACCATATAAGAGTATCTAAAGTGGAATAAAACCAAAACATTATAGTTTTTCCATAATCACTCTGCATCTACTGTATGTTTTCTTTCTTACTACGGAAGCCTTATCTGTAGTATTTTTTTAGTCCTCCCCAGTACTAGAGAAGTGATTTCCCATGATGTTATCGACATTCCTCCTCTATTTTAGATAAAATTTTATTCATTTGTTTTGTCTATTCTTCGGAATATAGTTTTGTGTAACCTCTCAATTTATCCTCCCTATATCGTGTTATAACCCTAAAATGCACCATACATGTTTACCTGGCATCAGGCCTACTCATGCCTCTTCCTAGCCAAAGCCATGCTGAGAAAATCCTCAAAAAATCACTTAAAACAAGCAACCCGCGCCCTAACTTCTCACTGGGCGCAGGCAACCGCTTGCTGTCCTTCTACTGCACGCGGGTATCCGCGGGCTAACCCACTACAGCCCGCGGGTACCTAACAAAGCAAAAAATCAGGAAAGTTTCCGCCGGGACACGAAGCTTTTTGTCAGTTAACTGGAACTCCGAGCCATGCATGGCCAAGATTTCGCCAAAAAACCTAGCTCCTTCTAGCCTATAAAAGGAGGGGTAGGGGTACTATTCAGAAGGAGGAAAATCATAGCAAAGAAACTCTTCCAAATTGCCAAGTCAATTTTGTCCCCAACCCTTTAGCCTTGCCTCAAGCTTTAGGAGAAACTCATGCAGCAACAGTTGGAGGATAGAAATAAGAGGAAGAGCCCAGGATCAGGATCGAGGAACGGTGGCCAATCTCAGAAATCATTGTAAGTTGATTTGTATTGATGCTAATGAAAAAGATACTTTTCCTGTCCCGAAATATATAAATCTCATCTATGTTATCTGATTTATATTTTATCTCTAACCCCCTAGTAGATCAGTAGCATGCATGTATGTTCTTGTCTTGTTTGCAGGAAATCTTTGTGGAAGGAGCAGTAGCAACAAGGAGACAACAACTCAACGGAGGATCTACTTCGGCCTT